>VNJT01018272.1:0-16044 GCA_008042655.1 Drosophila burlai | reverse complement strand
GAAGTGGTATAGTAGTGTCCCTTGCAAGAGGATTCGGGTGAGTCTGAAGCCTTTCCCAGTGCCTTCTTGCCGCCTCGTTTATGTAATCCCCAATTAAAGGTACTTTAAGATCGCGATGAATGTCTCGGTTCCGGATGTACCAGTCTGCTCCAGAAATGCATTTTAGGAATTTAGATTGGAAGACCGAAATTTTTTTAAGGTTTGATTTTGACGCCGCACCATAAATGGGAAGACCATATTTCCAAATAGGAGCAAGAATACTAAGATAAATTCCCCTCTTGTTGGACAAACTTAACTTGCTGGCAGCGCGAGTAATCAAATGCAGCCGCCGAGCAGCAGTCTCCAGTTTACCCTTTGTCTTCTTAATATGAGACAAAAAGTTTAGCCTTCTGTCAAGGACCAGACCCAGATAGGGGTACTCCATAAGCTGAGGTAGAAGATGACCGTGGATGAAAACGCCTGGGCTGGAGTCCCTGCGCAAGGTGTAGGTCACGACTGCACACTTATCAGGGCTTATGGAAATATTCCACCTACAACACCAATTTGCAAATCTTTTAAGCATAAGTTGCAGTCGATCAGTCGCCTCATAGACGCAGTCCGCTCTGGCTAGCACTGCTGTGTCATCAGCATAGGTAGCAATGCACATGCCATTGCTTCGCCTTCGAGCTCGCAGAGGAGCATCATGTGTAAACAGGCTATAGAGCGTAGGCGCCAAAACACTCCCTTGAGGAACTCCTGCTAAAATAGTTCTAGCCGAAGACGAAACACCATCCTGGACTACCTAAAAGCTTCTGTCAAATAGGAAGCTTTTAAGCTGGTCGTAAAGTTGATGATGTAGCAGTCCTTTTAGCTTAGAGAGAAGACCAAGATGCCATACTCTGTCAAAAGGCTAATGCACATCAAGAAAAGCCGCAACAGTATAGCGCTTCCTCTGAAATCCTTCCATAATGAAGCTGGCGACTCGGTGAAGCTGTTCTGGAGTACCGTGTCTTCTCCTAAAACCAAACTGGTGATTAGGAATCGCTCTTGAGACGCCAGGAGATATCTAGCTATGTAGGCTACCAAATCAAGCTGAACAGCTAGGGGCAGATGGTCAGAATTAAGATCGTACATCTCAACGATATGCAGCCTGCGGTTCTGTACTCCTCGGAATAATGCTAGATCCAAGGCAGAAGGCGTAGCACCATTACTGGGATAGGAGGTGGGCCTGCCCGTTGACAAAATTTGAGTTCCAGTATTGTCCACAGCGTCAACAAGAGCTGCACCACTTCTATCCGCCCTGAAATTACCCCAATTTCGATGTTTCGCGTTAAAATCTCCTCCAAACAGGAAACGATCACCACCCAACTGAAGTAGAGCCTCAAAATTTTCGCAGGACCAGGAAAGTCCAGGTGGAAGGTAAGCAGCCGCTAGCTTGATTTCTCCGATCGAAGTGGAAATACTCACACTAGCTAACTGCAAAACTCCAAGAGAAATTGGTCGGTGGTGATAATGAATTATCCTGCTCCTAATGAGAACCGCAGCTCCCCCTCTAGCAACTCTTCCAGGAAAATCCGCTCTATAGATGTCATAGTCCGGTATGTTAAAGAAAATTCCAGGTCTTAGATAGGTTTCCGTGATTAGCATAATATCAAAATTATGACCGCTTAAGAACACCAGAAACTCTTCTCGATTGGCAAGAAGGCTCCTGGCATTCCAAATACATATTTTAAGATTAGTCATTTCTGTAATTGCGCTGTTGTGACCTTGCATTGCTCTCTCTTTGGAGGTCCCTCACAACCAAAGAGATAGTGCCCATAGACGAGGCCAGTTCGTTCACAGCGCTTTTGAGGTCTATTAGCATGTTCGTGATCCAATAGAACCTAGGGCGGGAAAGTCGTCTTCCTCTAAGAGGGAGGTCCTCTGTGAAGTCCTGGAGGAAGGCAGTGCTCTGCTTTGGAGGCCTGGAGCAGAGACTGCCTGTATCCTTAAAGCCTGTGAGTAGGACACGCCTCTTTGCAGCAAGGCTGAGGGGATTGCCATTTGCGGCCGTCTCTGACTTCCTGAGTGGTGGGCGGACAGAGGGATTTTGGGAGCAGACAACCTCAGCTTGTGGGCGAAAATCTTACACTTCCTGTCGTAGGCTGCGTGTTTGCCACCACAATTAGCGCAGTTAAGATCATCTTCGGTGCTAGCCTGGCAGTCATCCGACCCAGTACAATGGTCCATACCAGATCTCCTGCAGACTGGAGGCTTTAGGCAGTAATTTTTGGTGTGGTTGAACCCATAGCACCTAAAACTCTGTTTAACCCGATTTGTGTCCCTCTTCAGCTCGGCAGTGACTCTCTGTCGGCCAATCCTCGAAATCAGCAAGGCTTCAGCATTGTTAGCCGCTTGTTTGAGCTCAACAAACCACACGTTTTGCTTCGCAGGATCAGCAACTTCCTGCTGACTTGAGTTACGCCTGCCTCTGACAGGTGGATTATAAAAGTTAGCCACCGTATGACCGAGCTTGGTTAACTCCTCGGAGATTAGATTCTGTGGTGTAGAAGCCGCCAAATTTTTTAGCACCAGACGGAAGTTCCTATCCTCCTTCAAGCAGAAGAGCGTGTAGGCCACTGAGAGCTCCCTCAGCCTTTTTGTGATGGCCCGGTGCATGTCCGAGTCCTTAGCGTAAATTCGTAGATCCCCAGACAGGGCTGTGCGGAACTCAAAGCCGTCCTCAGGAACTACCTTAAGTAATTCGTTTTCCATTGCAGCCACGTCGTTTACATTAGGTATCGTTATATGCCATGGTTTGGAGAAAATGGTGAAAATGGTGAAAGAAGAACTAAAAAAGGTCGAATTTGATGAAATCACCATAAAAAACGAAGCAAATAAGTGGCACTTTTACCCGCCAGCAGCACCTCATATGGGAACGACTCATCAGATCAATCAAAACAATCTGCCCAACAAACAACTTTAACGACGAAACTCTTCGAACCGCCCTTAACCTTTGTCTCTTTAGGCAAAATTCTGTCTGTAAAATATACAAAGGTTACACTAAACCTGAAATCAGTCGCTATCTTACATACCGCAGTTTCCCTTCCTTCTCAATGTGAGTAATTTAATCCGCCGAAATTAAGCTTGGCTTTGATCGATTTATTATGCCCGAAAACATAAACATCGAAATTCCTAAAAAAAATTCTGGCGGCTCTAAATTGAAACTTCACTAGCTATCGATATCCCTAAACCGTTCCGTGGTATCCCCACCCCCATGAAGCACTCGGATTTACCACGTCCAGGACAGCTAGCTTCGAAGCGGGACGAATTGTCGTCTTGGCTCGATCGTTAGTCCGCACCGCCGCTCGATGAGGGACTCCATCTCTTCCAGTGAACACCTGTTCCACGACGCATCGTTTCCACTCTCATCGTGCTATGGCTGAATTACAAATGTACACCAGATATCCTCGACGAATGGGCTAGGCGTGCTTGCACCATCTCTCACTGCGCAAAAGTGTTGGCAGGTACGCATGCACCCATCTCTTTCAAAATCGATCCCGCGTCATTCTCGCAATGCGCCACTGCTTCCTGTTGGACTCCTGTCCATCATCTTGGGAAAGATTCGGAACATCACTGGTAGATGAGTAAGCGGACAAGAGTTCACTATGCTCTCCGCCTCAATCAACAGGTTCTCCAGTACGTGCTCCGTGGGCGCGATCTCCTTCATGGTGTGCGCCAGCACCTTCTTCACGCACTGCACCATTCTTTCCCAGGCGCCACACTCAGCTGGGATCGCCGGTCAATTAAAGATCCATTCGACTCCTTTGGACGACAGCTCGCCCTGGATCTTTGCAGGCTCAAATACTTCGCTGAATTTCCTGGCCTCTCTATCGGCTCCAACGAAGTTCTTCCCGTTGTCGCTCCTTATTCTGACCACCGGTCCACGGAGGCTCATGAAGTTCCTCATGACGATTATACAGGAATCTGTAGACAAATAGTAGGCCATCTCCAAGTGGATAGGTCTTGTGGTTAGACATGTAAACAATGCCACCCACCTTTTCTCCGCGTGACGTCCAACAATCACAAATAGCGGTCCAAAATAATCCAGGCCGGTATACTTAAATGGTCATCCGTTGGCCTCCAGAAGGTCCTCTGGCAGGGGACCCATCTCCGGCTGCGCAGGTCGCACCTTCCGTAGCTTGCATACATTGCAGTTTCTCATCACCTTCCGTAGCAGCCTCCGTAAGTTCGTAATCCAGAACTTCTGCCGGATCGCTCCAATAGTTGCCTCCACATTTTAGTGACACATCCTCTCGTGGTGATGCTGCACAATCATCTCCGCCAGTGCCTCCTCGTGAGACAGTATGATCGCCCGTCGCACGCTGTATGGCACACACGCCGCGTCGTCGATCCTTCCGCCGGCTCGCATTACTCCTCGTCGAAGTTTGGTGACAACCCATATAGTCGGCTGCCCTTTGCGACCTTTCCTTGGCTGTCTTCTGCAAACGCTTCTCGCTGCGATTGCCTTATCAGTGCGCGCTCTGTTCAGCGCACTCCATCGACGTCAGTCCGTGATCCTCTCGATCGGAGCGTAGTCCACGGCACTGTCAAATAAATCTGAGCACCCATGTGGTGCTCCTTACCAATCGGTTGTAGCTCGAAAATCTCCGTAACGATATAAAGTTCGCCATGACCAGGGCAAACTCACATTTCATTTCCTCCTCATCTGGCGTCGGGGGATTCCACTCCTCGCGCGATCTCGGCCAGCTTTCTTCCGGTCCTCGTAAGAATGGAGGAAAACTTAGTCACCGCGAACCAATACTCAGGTCCACGTCCTTGTGCGGCCTCGTCGCGTCATCTGCCACGTTTTCGGCAGACGGAATCCATTTCCATTGGGACGCCTTCGTGGATTCTAAGATATCCGCCACCCGGTTTCCGACGAATTGCTTGTATCTCCAGTGGGTGCTGCTTATCCAGTGCAGCACAGTCTTAGCGTGGACATCGAAACTCCTCAATCCTGTTCATTCCTTGCCACCAGGTCTCAAAGGCTGCGGCTAACGTGTCTGGTAACGGCTCGTCCCAGCCGACTCCTCACCGCCAAATCTCTCGTATTAGTATTTTAGCGGTCACCATGTAGCAGCTCAATAACCCAATCGGGTCGAACGTAGACATGACCAGGCTCAGGAACTCCCTCTTCGTGGGGTCGCGTTCCCCTGTCATCACGTTCCTTGGGACTCGATGGTATTTGACGCCGAACTTTAAGTCACCTGTAGCTGGCTGCCAATACATTCCTAGTACCTTCTCCTCAGCTTCAGTCCATCTGACGCTAGCGATGGATTCAAGTGGGTTTAACGCCCTGACCACACTTGCCGAACTGGAAGTAAATCGACACAAATCAAACCCAGCTTCTGCATGTATATCTCTCACCCGTGACGAAACGGCGATAGCTTCTTCTTCATTGGGGAAACTGTCGACGTAGTCATCCACGTAGTGATACTCGTTAATCGCCAGGACTGCTCGCGTATCCGTGCTGCTATACTGCGAAGCATTCACGGTCTTCACATAATCCGCCGAGCAGGGTGAGCAGGCCGCTCCGAACGTCATCACCTGCATCTCATATATGTCGGGCTCCCGACGATCTTCTCTGTTCCTCCATAGGAACCTCTGGCCACATCTATCTTTTGGCTGCATCAATACCTGATGAAACATGGAACTTCCATACTGTGCTATTGAGGTCATCTGTAAACCCTTCAATGGAATCATAAGTCTAGGCTACTATCCAAGGAAATGGAAAAAATCAATTATTATTGACGCCGCTCGGCTGATCACGGGTAAATGCCTTCAGAACATCCAGAAAACACCTCTTGTTTGATAACAAACAGAGTAGTTGGAGTGCGATTACGTGCGATGTTTTATTCTGAGAATATACAAATTGGGGGTTAAACTTAAGCTGAATACAAGTCTTATCTTACATACCGCGGTTTCTCTTCCCTCTCACTGTGATAGCACAAAACGGAGTAATTAAGTCCGTTGAAATTAAGCTTGGCTTTACCCGATTTAGTGTGCCCGAATACATAAACATCGAAAATCCAGACACAAATATATCCAAGTTTTGGCGGCTCTAAATGAAACTTCACTAACTATCGATAGCCTTAACCGTTCCGCGACATCCCCACCCCGGTGAAGCACTCGCCTTCACCACGGCAGCTAGTTTCGAAGCAGGACGCATTGTCGTCTTGGCTCGATCGTTTGTCCGCACCGCCGCTCGACTAGGGATTCCATCTCTCCCGGTGAATACCTCTTCCACGACGCCTCGTTTCCACTCTCTTCGTGGTATGGCCGGATCAAGTGTGAACACCAGATCTCCATGACGAATGGGCTCGACGTGCTTGCACCATCTCTCCCTGCGCACAAGGGTTGGCAGGTACGCATGATCCCATCTCTTCCAAAATCGATCCCGCATCATTCTCGCAATGCGCCACGGCTTCCTGTTGGACTCCTGTCCATCATCTTGGGAAAAATCCGGAACATCACTGGTAGATGAGTAAGCGGACAAGAGTTCACTATGCTCTCCGCCTCAATCAACAGGTTCTCCAGTACGTGCTCCGTGGGCGCGATCTCCTTCATGGTGTGCGCCAGAACCTTCTTCACGCACTGCACCATTCTTTCCCAGGCGCCACCCTCAGCTGGGTTCGCCGGGCAATTAAAGATCCATTCGACTCCTTTGGACGACAGCTCGCCCTGGATCTTTGCAGGCTCAAATACTTTGCTGAATTTCCTGGCCTCTCTATCGGCTCCAACGAAGTTCTTCCCGTTGTCGCTCCAGAAGTTGGCCTCCAGAAGGTCCTCTGGCAGGGGACCCATCTCCGGCTGCGCAGGTCGCACCTTCCGTAGCTTGCATACATTGCAGTTTCTCATCACCTTCCGTAGCAGCCTCCGTAAGTTCGTAATCCAGAACTTCTGCCGAATCGCTCCAATAGTTGCCTCCACATTTTAGTGACACATCCTCTCGTGGTGATTCTGCACAATCATCTCCGCCAGTGCCTCCTCGTGAGACAGTATGATCGGCCGTCGCGCGCTGTATGGCACACACGCTGCTTCGTCGATCCTTCCGCTGGCTCGCATTACTCCGTCCTCGTCGAAGTATGGTGACAACCCATACAGTCGGCTGCCCTTTGCGGCCTTTCCTTGGCTGTCTTCTGCAAACGCTTCTCGCTGCGATTGCCTTATCAGTGCGCGCTCTGCCTCAGCGCACTCCATCGACGTCAGTCCGTGATCCTCTCGACCGGAGCGTAGTCCACGGCACCGTCAAATAAATCTGAGCACCCATGTGGTGCTCCTCATCAATCGGTTGTAGCTCGAAAATCTCCGTAACGATATAAAGTTCGCCATGACCAGGGCAAACTCACATTTCATTTCCTCTTCATCTGGCGTCGGGGGATTCCACTCCTCGCGCGATCTCGGCCAGCTTTCTTCCGGTCCTCCTAAGAATGGAGGAAAACTTAGCCACCGCGAACCAATACTCAGGTCCACGTCCTTGTGCGGCTTCGTCGCGTCATCTGCCACGTTTTCGGCAGACGGATTCCATCTCCATTGGGACGCCTTCGTGGATTCTAAGATCTCCGCCACCCGGTTTCCGACGAATTGCTTGTATCTCCAGTGGGTGCTGCTTATCCAGTGCAGCACAGTCTTAGCGTGGACATCGAAACTCCTCAATCCTGTTCATTCCTTGCCACCAGGTCTCAAAGGCTGCGGCTAACGTGTCTGGTAACGGCTCGTCCCAGCCGACTCCTCACCGCCAAATCTCTCGTATTAGTATTTTAGCGGTCACCATGTAGCAGCTCAATAACCCAATCGGGTCGAACGTAGACATGACCAGGCTTAGGAACTCCCTCTTCGTGGGGACGCGTTCCCCTGTCATCACGTTCCTTGGGACTCGATAGTATTTGACGCCGAACTTTAAGTCACCTGTAGCTGGCTGCCAGTACATTCCTAGTACCTTCTCCTCAGCTTCAGTCCATCTAACGCCAGCGATGGATTCAAGTGGGTTCAACGCTCTGACCACACTTGCCGAACTTGAAGTAAATCGACACAAATCAAACCCAGCTTCTGCATGTATATCTCTCACCCGTGACGAAACGGCGATAGCTTCTTCTTCATTGGGGAAACTGTCGACGTAGTCATCCACGTAGTGATACTCGTTAATCGCCAGGACTACTCGCGTATCCGTGCTGCTATACTGCGAAGCATTCACGATCTTCACATAATCCGCCGAGCAGGATGAGCAGGCCGCTCCGAACGTCATCACCTGCATCCCATATATGTCGGGCTCCCGACGATCTTCTCTGTTCCTCCATAGAAACCTCTGGCCACATCTATCTTTTGGCTGCATCAATACCTGATGAAACATCTCCTTTATGTCTGCACAAACCCCAACTGCTCCTTCCCGGAAATGGAAGAGCACCGCTGGGAGGGGCTTGTAGCGCTGTGGGCCTTTCATCAGCGCTGAATTCAGGGACACTCCGTTCACCATGGCAGCCGCGTCGAAGACCAGCCGGATTTTTCCAGGCCTGTTCGGGTTCTCCACCCCGAAGTGCGGCAGGTACCGCACCTTGCCTTCCTGGGACCTTTGGACTTCCTGGGGCTCCAGTCGTCGAGCATAACCCTTCTTGACGTAATCGTCCATAATTCCATTGTAGGCCCGCGCGAAGTCCACATCGCGCCTCATTTTCCGTTCAATGTTGACAAGTCTGTTGAGTGCCATACTGTAGCTCTCTGGCAGTCTCACCTCGTCGTCTCTCCATAGCAGCCCGGTCTCATATCGTCGGCCTACTCGCTTAGTCGTCTCCTCCAGGATACTCAGGGCCCGCGCGTTACCGTCATCTGCGACTGACGGCGCCAGCTCCACTCCGCCAACTGCGACTGGCTGTGCCGGCTTCACTCCGAAATTCTCGATCTCGAAATAATCGCTGACCATCTTATCCTGTGGCACGGCTAGGAGGCACGATCTCTGAAGCGGTGAACTTGACTTTCCTTTCACCGGTCCATATACCACCCATCCAAGTGCGGTGGCTGCTGCATATGGCCCTCCAGATCCATAGCTTCTGGTTCTGAGGGGTATTCCTAGGTGCGCATGATCCAATCCAATTAGGATCCTTGGCGCTTTAAAGGCAGGCAGGGACTCGCCCTCACTGCCTTTACATCTTCCCGACGCAAGCTCTGAATCGGCAGGTTCAAATTGGCTACTCCGTATACGTTATTTAGCCCATGGCGCTTTGGCTTGCCCGCTGCACTGATCTGCAGGCTAACCATCCTCGTGCGCTCCTTGACGGACTTTCCGCCAAACCATTGCACGTTCAGTTGTCGACTCTCACCTTTCAGGTTCAGGCTGCGGATAAGTTCGTCGTCGATGAGCGTGTCAGACGATCCTTCAACCAGCAGTGCGTAGGTGTCGACCTGCGTATTCTCCCCGTACAACGTCACGAGGAAAATCTGGAATAGCAGGTGCCCTCCATTCGAATCGACACAACTTAAGTTCCGATGCGATAATTCCTGGCGATCGCATGTCGATCGCCTCTCATCCTCCTCACGTCCCGCGTCTATAACTGCAGCTGACGTAGGCAGGCTCTTCTCGTTGGAATCCACTGACTGTGGCATTCGTATCCGTCGGCTGCTGTCTCTGTACAGCTGCCGGTCTTGGCTGCTCCGCTGATCCCTCCTGCGGCCTGCATCTGCGACTGGCGGCCGTCTGGGATGTCCAGCTGGGTCATGGAGTAGGTAGTGGTGCCTCATCCGGCATCCATAGACGTTGCATTCGCGGTCCAGACACGAAAAACATAACCTCAACTTCTTTACGAACTCGATCCGCGTTGCCATAGAAGCGTGGTTGAATTCCTTGCAGTCCTTGATCTCGTGTTGTCCCTCACACAAGGGGCAACATCTGGGGCGGTCTGCATACCGCTCCTCCTCTCGAGCACAATTCGCGTGCAATATCCTTCGCTTCGGGTGCTCCTTGATTCCGACGTCCGTGACAGTGCACACCAGTTTAGCGAATTCATGAAGTCACTCGCTTAGGTGCACCACTGTCGGATGTATCGGCTGTATCGTAGCCGCGTGCTTCACCCAGTCCAACCTCTTACTCACAGGCAACTTGGCAATCAGCTCCTCTATTAGGGTTGGGTTCCCTAAGTTCTGGCTGCCGGTCGTGGTTGACTGCAGGAACGCTGCCAGGTTGCTCACCCTTGTGGCGAACGGCACGATCCTTGCGATGTTGGCCTCCTGAATTGGCTGCACATCGCGCACGCTCTCCAGTTGGCTACGGTTCAGTAGCTCCTGACGTCCATACCGGAATCGTAACTGCTCCATAACAGCTTGCACGTTGCTGGGGTGGATGAGCAGCGACTTCATTGCTCCTCGGGCCTCGCCCTTCAGGGCTTTTACTAGATTGTTCTCCAATTCTGTACACTGATAGGCTGCCGTTGTCTCCGTGAACGCGCACAGGAATATTGGCCATTCCTCTGGCTGACCCTCAAACTCGGGAAGATCAGGCAGTCTGCGTGGCGTCCACCCAGGTATGCTCGTCGTCGACGCTCCATATGATTGGGGCAATGGCGTTGATACCTCCAAATTGTGTGTTGGCTCCCGTGGCGGATGAACATAACCTCGTTCAGGCTGCGCCGTGGCGGTAACACAAAATGGCGGAGAATAGCTCACTGTTGTTGTTGTACAACTCCGTGTGACAGGTTGCCCATTTGCCCAATGGCCGCCGAGCGTCGGCGCCAAAATTCCACTCAATTGTGGCGGCAAACTTACACTCAATTGTGCCGGCAACTGCGCATCCGAAGATGGCGTCACTCCAAGCTCGACATCTGCCTGGGCAGGTTCTCACTCGATCCCTGCCGTGGTGCTGCTCTCAGACATGGCACCATTTCACTCAAACATGGCGGTGTATTCGCCGCACCGCTCTCTCCGACGCCGCGTGCCCCGATTCCAACGGGATCCCTGGCGGCCTCTGCGTGTCCTTCACTCGCCCTTGCCTTCACCAGCTCCGACTCTAGGTGTGCGATCCTTTCCATTAGGGCCGCCACTTGTACGGTCGTGGAGTCCGTAAACTGACCCGTTAGGTTACTTGCCGCTTTCCTGGCTCCTGTTCCATTTTCCTTCGGAGTCTGTGGCCGCTGCCGATCACCAGCCACACTCGCAGAGCTGGCCGGGTTGCCACTTGCTGTGGCCGTGGTGGTCGCAGTTGCGGGAACACCCGAGACATCCAGTCTGGGGCACCGCCGGGGCGAATGCTTGGTAGGCATCATCTCGCAGAGGGCGAATAAAAGAAAATGACGCCGCTCGGCTGATCACGGGGAAATGCCTTCAGAACATCCAGAATACACCTCGTGTTTGATAACAAACAGAGTAGTTAGAATGCGATTACGTGCGATGTTTATATTCTAAAAATATACACATTGGGGGTTAAACTTCAACTGAATACAATTCTTATCTTACATACCGCAGTTTCTCTTCCCTCTCACTGTGATAGCACAAAACGGAGTAATTAAGTCCGCCGAAATTACGCTTGGCTTTACTCGATTTAGTCTGACCGAATACATAACCATCGAAAATCCTGACACAAATATATCCAAGTTTTGGCGGCTCTAAATGAAACTTCACGAACTATCGATAGCCTTAACCGTTCCGCGACAATTATAATGATACCGAAGCCCGGAAAAGATCTCACTATTCCGTCATCTTACAGTCCAATAAGTCTATTTTCGTGCCTGTCCAAATAATTCGAAAAATGCCTTCTAAAGCGCTTAATACCATATATGGGAGCCCACAACATTATCCCAGCCCATCAATTTGACTTCAGAGAAAAATACAGAACTATCGAGCAAGTAAACAGAATAACATCAGAGATTCGCACAGCCTTCGAGCATAGGGAATATTGCAGCGCGATATTTCTCGATGTATCTCAAGCGTTCGACCGTGTCTGGCTCAAAGGTCTCATGCATAAAATTAAAACACACTTGCCTGGGTATACTCATAAACTACTTAAATCCTACCTCCTACCTAGAGCACAATAGAGCCTTCGCAGTGAGGTGTAACACGACAATTTCCGACAGCTACACTACCGAAGCTGGACATTATAGTATAGACATTATACGTTCGCCCAATCAAAGAGCCTGCGAACTATCACTGGGGCACCATGGTATATTCGTAACCAAAACATCAACAGGGACTTCGGCATTCTCGCAGTAAAAGATGAAATAGACAAGCAAAAAGCTTCCTACAATGAAAAACTCTCAGCCCACCTAAATCCTCTAGCAAGGGTCTTGACTCGGGTCTCCAGACGAACCCGCCTGCAACGTACAGACCTTCCAACCCAGCCATAAATTGTCAGGGTCATTGTCTCAGTCTACATGACTCCTAGTTAGGTTATAGAAGATTTGAGACACTTATTCTTAGTCTCGAAAAGGAGAAGATTCAATAAATAAAAGCAAAAAAAATAAAAACGCTCCTGCTCATAATTTGAGCTCAACAAGAAGTCTGGGCCGTGCCACCACAACGATGATTTATTTAAGTCAGTCACCGAGATACAATATCTGCTAGGTTCATTTTTGACTCGACCTTAAACCAATCCTGAATGTTTAACAATTCCTGTATTTGCGCCACGCGGTTGGCTACGAACGTTGTCCATCGACTCACATGAGATGATAGCTAATTAAGCACAATCGTAGAGTCAGTAAAATATCTAGTTGGATTGACCTTAACGTGAACGCCAGCGCGAACTCTGGTCATCATTTTTGTCATAAGTAATACTCCTTGTAGCTACAATCGGGGCAAGGACGTCACTCTGACTGGTGACACCTTGGACTTGGCTGTCACCAAATTAACCGTAAAGGCTCCACTTTTATTTTTTACACGAGCATAGATTGCTCCGCCATAGGAACGTGTAGATACATCAGAAAAGCTAAAAAGCTCTACCGTATCTACATCTGCGCCAATAGAAATAACCGATAATTTCAACTCATTGCGATTTTCAATTGAATGGCATAGCTTTGCGGCAAGTCTTCGTCCCAATCCTGCTTAAGCAGCTATAACTCTTGTACGAAAATCTTGCCCAGAATTAAAATTGGACTTAGAAATCCCAATGGATCAAAAACCTGAGCCAGTTCCGACAGCACAGTCCGCTTCGTAATAGTTGGGCAATACTTCACGTTATAAGCAAATTGGAATTTGTCTTCTCGACTTGTCCTATATATACCCAATGTCTTGGCAGCGTCTTCCGTTTTCAACCTCAGCGGCTCCGAATTCCCTCCACACAGCATGTCGTCCATATAAAAATTTCTGTTAATTGCCTCTACCGCTAACGAATACTGCTCACCATATTTACTTTCCAAATGAAATAAACAACGAACTGCTAGAAAGGGAGCAGAATTAGTTCCATATGTTACGGTTTTAAGGCGCAGCGCATGCAGTGAATCAGCAGGTTAGATCGCAACAAAATGCATTGGTAATTCCGGTCCGGTTCGTTCATCAACACCTGTCTGTCTGACGATTTTAGCTATATCAGCTGTTAAAGCGTATTTATAACAAGAAAGGAAGTTATCTGCGTCAAGCTGAAGTTTAAATACCCTTACAGTAAGTATTTAAAATTTGGTAAATATACCAAGGATTGCGGTTCTTTTCGCTTTCGCGTGATTTTAAATAATATAAATGTTGAGCGAAACATGTTGACAGTGAAAAATGTTGCTCAACAACTAAATGTTGCTTGCAACAAAGCTTTCAAAATAAATTAATTGATATAAATAGTCCTATGGCAGCTATCGTTTCTCTCTTCCAAGTGAACGGACGTGTTTTTTTTTTACGCTCTCGCGTGTGTGTTAATTTTTGCATTAAAACAACAGGGATTTAATTTTTATCTTCTACTTTGTGATTTATTCCCGTTCATTTCGTATGCATGCAGCTATTCCGTTTTGTGTATTTATAACAGTTTAGTTGTGCTGACGGTATTTGCTTTGAATTTTTTTTGCATTCCTCTTTGTGCCTTCTCCGTTTAGTTTGCGCCGTCGCGACAGCTAAATGTTAAGCTCGCTCTCTCGTTCTCCCGATCTCTCGGTCCAGCTGCACTGTTCTTATCTCTTCCTACGTAAAGATACAGTGGTAAGTCCCTGTAATACCCGCTATTGTCTGTTTAGATAAAACCTGTAAGAAGGCTATTACTGCAAATGATCTTACAGTCGGCTGCTGTGCATGCCAAGTGCATTGGTGTTATCGCTCGGACGGTGGAAGATGTCGAGAGGTTGAAAAAGAAATAATGTCTTTTATGCGGCAGACCAACGGCGGTTTTAAAGACATATTATCGAGTTTTCGTAAAACTCATGATATGCTCTTGGCGCTGGACACTCAATTTAATAGTCTTAAGCTACGCGTAGTCTTAAGCTACGCGCGATGTAGTCGGCGTGTGGACATCCTGTACGGTAGGGTCGTCGTGCGACTTCGCGATGCTGGCGCGATGTAGTCGGCTTGTGAATACCCTGGAATGTAGGGCGTGCGACTTCGCGATGCTGGCACGATGTAGTCGGCTTGTGAATACCCTGGAATGTAGGGTCGTTGGAAGGAGGCGTGTGATCCAAGCGGGCTGGCGGCGGTTAGGGTCGCGACGGTCGAGTCCGGGTGACGTTATGTCGTACTGACGATCGTCGGGCCTATGCTCGCACCGTAAGTCCTATCCTCCTGATACCCTTGATTTTCCTCCCTCAACAAGATCTGCTAGCAAGAGCTAAACCTTGGCCCCTTCCTGTTCAATGGTATGAGCTCGGTTACAGGAACCTCACTCCGCTACCCTGTTCCATGATACAATTAGAACGGTAGTCCAGTCAGCACTTCTCGCTCTCTCGTCAGGCACTGAAATCAGTACATGTTTGATTTTTGACATGGAAGGTTGTGCTAGGACGATTTTGTTAAATTAAAATTTGTTAACCCTTATGTCAACTTGGCATATTGTTCTACTTACCGCAAGCAAATTGTTAAAAATAAAACTATAAAAAAACAAAATTTACCTCTTTGATATCTAGTAGGCAAGTTTGAAGTACAATGGCCAGTTAAGGGTTAATATTTGTCAGTTCAGTTCAGTGCCTCTCAGTTCATTTCAGTGCCTGTCAAAATCTGACTGGACTACCTTTTTAATTGTATCATGCCCTGTTCCACCTCAAGATCTGCTAGCAGGAGCTGAACCTTGGCCCCACGTCTATGCTTCTGTGCACGAGCTCGGCTACAAGAACCTCACTCCGCTCCCTGGTCCACATCAAGATCCGCTAGCAAGAGCTGAACCTTGGCCACATCTACTTCTGATACTAAGTGAGTTCGGCTTCAAGAACCTTACTCCACTACCATCACCACTTGTTCGAACTACTCAGACTTACCCAGGTGTTGTCAGCTCGGCTGCTCGCCAAAAGTGAATTTGACCTGAGTTGTGCATCGCCTTTTATAGGCCGCGATCAGCTGTGTTTCCCCGTTCGATATTCGATTCTTATCGATAGGCACCAGGGTTGCCATATCGTTGAGCATGGCCGATATCCATCAGCTGTTCGGGGCTGGTGCCCTTATCGTTACTGGCGTTGCCAGATGTTGCCCTTATTGTTGTTGGCTTTGCCAGATAGCGGACTATCGCCCTTTTATTTATTACTAATAATACCAATTCATAATAATTACGATTCATAATAGTAACAATTCATAATTATAACAATTCATAATTATAACAATTCATAATAATAATGGTAAATAATAATAACAATTCATAATAAGCGACTAGTAATAATAATAGTATAGTAATCGTATAATAGTAATCAGTAATAATAGTAATAAGAAATGCAGCCGAGATAGAAGAAATATGTCTAAATGACAAACTTTTTGATACTTGCGCTAACTCAGAACTTAAAAAGGAACTGTTAGAGAAAGAACAAACATTAAGTGAAGTTATAAACGCGTGTCAGGTAGATGAAGAAATAAATAAACATTCACATCTGATGTTGCCGAAACATTTACCAGACACCGTCAATAAAATTTCTAATTGGAAACCACGGAAAC
>VNJT01018251.1:0-25315 GCA_008042655.1 Drosophila burlai | reverse complement strand
TTTGAGCCAATGTAGAACGTCTTTTGAATTGCATGAACCCTTTAGAGTCTTATGTGCAAATTATAACGATTTGTACATGATAACATCAAACGTAGATAGCCTTCCCCAACTAAAAACCTTAATATTAACCCACTTAGTACGCATGCAGGCAAACAGTCTGGCAGCACGCCAGTAGTAACTTCCTCGTATTCCTTTTCTATACTTTCATTTGTCGCGCCTACTAACACCTAACACAAACAGGCACGTGCTTGGTGTCAGATGGGCCACTTGAATGTACTGATCGTAGTGCATCAACGTCCGAACACAAGAACATGTACGAAGTAGAAATACCAAAAATAAAAATATATTAGATACTTCCACAAATTTATCCCAAATACATGCGCAAAAACGTCAAACAAAAGATCATGCTCATCAAAGCGTTCTTTCAGCTGAGTGACTCGTGCTCGAAAACGACAGATTTACGCATCCCAAACTAATCCCCCCGAAAGTAAAGAATAGAACGCCAAGATATAGACGAGAAAAAGACAAAGACCAGGCGCAGAATTTCATTTGTATCACTTTATTCAACGTTTTACGTTAATATTTTATTCTTTTTTTGTTCTATAATAAATATATTCTTTACTGCACTTTAGGTGTACTTTTCTTTATAGGTATTTGTTGTTGTTTGGGTGAGAGGGGGGTTTGTTTGTTCGCAGTTTGAACATTTAAACAATTATGTATAGTATATTTATATAAATAATAATTATAGACGTCGCTCGCTAGTTATATATATACTTATACCTACTATTTATGTGTGTATGTTTAGCCGTATATTATATATCATTATAATATAGTTTATGTATAAATATAAATATATATGTATGTACCGTTACATATCATTGCATTAGCACAGCACTTTAAACACTTAATTGCCAGTATAAATAATTAATGTTCTTGCTGCCGCAAATTATAACAATTTTCAACAGAAAACAACAGAAAAAACTCAAATTTCTTTCTCATATTTAGAAATCATTAAAGTACTGCAAATCTCTTTGGTCTACTGCCTTGGCGGGCTTCCAATCCTTCTCGGGATAATCATCAAAGTTCTTCGTATCCCCATCGTGATGTACATCGGGCAGAATTGGTGGCTGTAAAAGATATAAATTTATAATAATTAATATTATTTTGATTGCTAATTTTGTGTGATTTAAGGGTGTTTTAATGAGATCTCCGAATGAGATTCTTGTGGGACCTTTTTCTTATAAATTTAGAAGCTGTCTGGGGCAAACAAAAAACATAATAAGAACACTTAGCTTTTTCTGTTACAAAGTTGAATTCACTTTAAGGTTACTATTGCTCCTTAAATTTTCATCTTCCACACTAGCCCTAAGAAATGTACAAAAAATACGAGCATTGTCTCCCAAATGGGTTTTGGGCGGGGGCGTTCATGTGGGCAATTAACGCCTTCTTCAGATGCGAAATGCCCCCTTTTGTTACATTTCACTAGCACTCGCCTTCGGAGCAGCTGGGCTGGCTGGGAGGGATCCGGATCCGGGAGATTTATGGGTCCAACACCCACCCGGACGGCCGAAATAGACGCTGCGGTCATTAACTAAAGGCGCACAGCTAATTGGGCAAACTGATTTGTTTATTTGCGTTTAATTACGAGAACGTATGAAAATGCGCTGGCCGCGAGACAAAAAGTCAGCCAAAAGTCATATGGACCACGCGTGTGTGTCGCGCTAAAAGCCACACAAAGTATATGTGCCATAATTGTTAATTATAATTAGTTAAAATAAAAATAGTAAAAAAAACAAGACAGAAAACCCCTTGAACTCACCTTAAGTTTCTTGTTGTAGACGTCATTCCAATTCAAGTGCTTGAACCAGCGATGCCTCTTCACGTCATCGGCACCATTCTGCGGGTGTTCCGGAATCGGGGAAAAGATAGAAGAATACGTAGAAGAAAATACAGATTAATATTAGACATAAATAACGCTCTCTGTATTTGCCTTTGGCTCTATTGCTCGTGTTGCAAAAACGCGCGACAAGTCTATTAAAAACAATCCGATTTAGTGGCGAAAAAAAAAGAAAAATGATTTCAGAGCAAAATGTATTAACCTAACTGACAAGGGGCATGTGCAGATCCATTCGCGATGGCCAACAATTAATTTTTGATATATGCGATGCAATTTTTAATGCCAGCCCACAAAATCCGACCGTCCAACTGTGACAAGTGTAAACAATTCTCTATTAATACGCGCCTAATAAGCCAGAAAATATAAACGAACAAGCTTGCCAAAATTGTATGCTGAACTATGTATCTGAGGAATAGACAGCGGGCAGCGGAGATAAATAAACTTTGTCAGCTTGGAAAATGTGAAAAATTGAATAATTTGAATACTCAAAAAAGGTGGAAATCCGATAAAAAAAAGGAAACTGTGTGGATATTCCAACAGCTGAACTTTATGCTGCGAGGAAGTATGTGTTTATTTTTATTTAATTTAAGTTTAAGTTTTATCTTTGATCTTTAAGAGTCTCTAAATTTATAAATCATTTGAAGTTGATTTTTAATTGTATTAAATAAGAATTCTTCCTAATAATTCTATTATTAGAAAAACACATTGGGAATGATTTTTGTTTACGCTTAAGATATAAGTATTTTCTTCATCTCTGTTTTACAATTTGTTAAGCATGCTAAATATTTATTTTTAAATAGTTTTCAACACATTTTAAATCAGCTTTTATTAGTTTTAGAATTATTAATTTAGAATTCTTTACGAGAGCAACAAAAAATTAAGCTTATAAAACCTTGATAAATATTTTCCCAACTGTACTAATTTAATGCTGCACATATTAATGTTTATTTATTTTTTTGTAAGTCCCCCACTGATTTCACATAATTCTCACCTTCATGTTGCCCAGTCGCTTGGTTCTATCATTCACTAGAAGCTTTTTGATCAAGTCTTTAGCAATGGGATCCATATGACGTTCCCACTCGATTTTTCCACTCAATATCTTCTCATATATACCAAAGGGCTGCTCATCGTAGAAAGGCGGATAGCCCACCAGCATTTCGTAGATGAGCACTCCTGTAAAAATTAATAAATTATATTAAAATAATATAAATTAAACCTATAAAAGACAACCCACCCAAAGCCCACCAATCCACAGCCTTGTTGTGACCCTTGGACTGGATTATCTCAGGTGCTATATACTCGGGCGTTCCGCACAGTGTCCAGGTGCGATCCCTTAGCTTTTTGGCAAAGCCAAAGTCTGTGATTTTCAGATGGCCATCTCTATTAATAAGCAGGTTCTCAGGCTTCAGATCGCGGTAGACGACTTGCAGGGAGTGCAGGTATTCCAGGGCACTCACAATCTCAGCCGCATAGAAATTGGCTGAAATATTCATTCACATAGAGATAGTTAAAGCTTTAAAAACTAAGAATATATTCAATAATAACTCACAAGTTTGACTAGTGAATTTTCCCGCATTTCGCAGGTATGTGAACAGCTCTCCGCCGCAGACATAGTCGAAGATCATGTACAGATTTGACTCATCCTTTGTGGACCATTCCCTGGAAGAGAGTAAATAAATAATTAAAGAAAACACTCGAATATATTTAAAGAATATGACATATTCGCCATGTTGCTCTACTTACAGGCTGATGACAAACGGATGTCTGATCTCGCGCAGTATATTCCGCTCGTTCTTCACGTGCTCGATCTGCTTGAGACGAATGACTTCGGTCATGGCCAGAATCTTCATAGCACAGTACTTCTCCGAAATGCGATCGCGGCAGAGGCACACTCGTCCGAAGGTGCCGGTGCCTGAAAGGTGGGGTAATGGTAATGGAGGGTATCGGATTATTGAATGAATCGAGCAGACCGCAAACAACATTCTTAAATAACGTGGCATATGCCCCATTTAAGTGTTTGCCAGCGATATGGCCAAAGTGCTTGCCTTTGCCCAAACGTGGATGACACACAAAGGCAAGGGTAACATAATAGGGCTAACCTGATGTTTACCTTACATTTTCATTTGATTAATTTATTTGTGGTAGTTTCGAGAATTTAAGATAAAAATATAAATAAATAAATATATAAATCTTAGTTGCTTAATAGGTAAAATAGATTCAAATTAGAAATGGGAAAGAATATCTATTTATCGATACCAAATCGATACTATATCGATACTACTAAAGCGTAAGAGTATCGGCATTTTAAGTACTATTTTAAAGAACTATTAAAAATAATGTTTTCAAAATAGATTTAATATAATTAGTCGGTGAAAAAAGACAAATAAAATATATACCATTTTTGAATGTTATTTCAATATTTTCGATAAAATCGATATTTTAATATTAAATGGTTTATTTTTCGGTAAGCTAAATTCTTATATATATAAGTTTACAATAATTTCTATGTGATATTGATTGCGAAATTAAATATGAAACTTTTCTCTTGATGTGCAGCCAGAACTTAACTTATTCTTCATGGACAATTTTTTGGACAGAAATGATTAACTTTTTTTCTGAGAGAATATAGTTTACCTAGCAAATCTTCAAATGCTACTATTTCGAACCCATCTGTAGAGCATTTAAGGGGCGGAGGGATGGGTTGACCCGCAAATAATTACTTTTTTCACTGTCGGGCACGTTTTGAGGTTACCAAACCAAGCTGAGCTGGCTTGCACTGCTACCTGGTAATCATAACACGGACGGGGTGTTGGCTTACGCCCGCCCAGCCGAGATTTTCTCAACCTTGAATTTTTAATTGTGCTAACGTCCGACTCACTGTGACTGTGACGGTGACTGCGACTGTGAACGAGTGGCTGAGTGAGTGAGGGACTGAATGACGGGAAAGAAAACACGGACCGTGTGAGGCTCTCAGATTACCCGTAAACACACTCTTCTGCTCAGATACACTTAAGGCCAAGAAAATTTTCTTTTCTATTCGTTTCGTTTTCCGTTGCGTTTTCTCCTTTTTGTTTTCCATGGCATGCCAAAACAACAAAACGGCTACAAATTGATTTGTCTGATAAATCAAAAACCGAAACGCAATCATTTTCAATGCGAAAAGAGGCGGCGGACCGCGGCACGGGGGAGTCGGAAAAGTTTCTGCTTTCCGCAGCTGCTTTTAGTTTTTCAGCACGTTTTCCATGTGTGTGAATGTTCCCGATCGGACCAAACAATAATTAGCCGTGATTTTCAATGTAATAAAGCAAAAGTGAACAGATTATTGAACTCTCGGCCACAATCATTGGCCACGTGCGCTTTGCCTCCCCAGAAAACTAAACAAAATCTGAAGAAAAAACTTGGCAACAGAATAGTCAGCGAATCTGTAATACAGCAGCGGTCCCAATAATAATTTTGACATTTTATTTTAAAGAAAAAAGTATTGGTTGATCTGCATGTTCTTCAGACTGAAACTTTATTAAATGATCTGTAGGAATTTTAAGCAATTTCAATCTTTCTTTTATTATGTCTTTAAAATAATTATTCATTTGATTAAAGGAAAACGAATATTTGTACGAGTTTATAGTCTTAAGCCCAAACTAAATCATATACAAACATAATTATAGTCTTAAAACTATAAACAAATAGTCAGTTTTCTTAAAAAATTGATTTTTGTTGGTTTCAGTCTTTTATAGCAATTGCCTGATTCTTATTGCTTCATTTTTGTCCTTGTCCTATAATTAAAAATATTTAAACTTTATTAATGTCTTTAAGTCATTTTGCAATTATAATCAATACCCTAAGTAATATAGAAAAATGTTAATTATTTATTCCCGAACTCTGTGCTATTGTTTTGACCCATTACTCTTGGTGGGCGTTAGTGGGTGGCCTGTACACCTGTTCCAAGGGGGAGGGCTGAGCATTACACGTGCAAATCAAAATATGAATCTCGACATTGTAATTAATGAATCTTTGCTTTGCCCACAAATCGGTTTCTCGATTACGTAGGTCGAATGATTCAGCACAGGCAATGGGATTATATAAGATTTGAAGTGGTGAAAAAAACAAAAGAAAAACAAACTTTGCAGAGGCAAGGAAACCAGAATGGAACGCCTTATTATTGATAATTGCCAGAGACGAAAAAACGCATCAATGAGGCAGATTTCTCTTGAAATGAGTCCCGCCATTCCCATCACTTTCAGTTTTTAAATTCCAACAGTTCTTTGGAAATAATGCCCGAAAAACCAAACAATTGAGGAATTGACCATCCAAAAGAATTTTCCAAAATATTTAAGGCACTTTTATGGACCCATAACCCCCGCGTGCAAACAAACTCAAACACGAGGATGCCCCCCAAAAAAATCGAACTTTGGAACATCCTTTTTTAAGATGCAAAAAGTAATAATGAAGCCATCACGAATAAACAGCTCATAAAACATGTATTTGAGAAATATCTCAAGAAGCTGCGGCATTCGAATTTCTAAATTTGGATAAACGGGGAATAAATATTGAAAATATGCCAGACGATATAAATCAAACAGATATATAACTACAGCCACTGATGGATGCCTTTATTGCTCGAAATCGATTTCGGAGGGCGGAAAATTCTGCGCTCCAGTGAAAAGTGCAGACACCGACACATTGCACGCAGACGCCCGTTACGAGCGTGAAGAAATCTGAAATTCTGGCGGAAAAGGAATGAAAAGAATTTTCCCGGGGGCGCGCAGTGTAGGGAAATTTTCGGAAAAGTACAAACTCTCCGGTTGGCAACACACATACACAAGTTGCATGCCCTGCATGGTGAGGCACATGGCCAGTGTGTGGAAAATACCAGATAGTTTTTTAAATATTTACATTGTTTTATTGGATTGAATTCTTTTTTTTTTTTCATTATATCAAAACGTGGAATGTGTGGAAAAGTAAACACTTTAAGTACAGTACTACTTTCCAAAATTCTAGTTGCTATTATGTCCACCTTTATAGGAAATTAATTAGGAGCATTTCTCTTCTCATGAGTATAAATCCATAAGAACCAGATCTAGGTAAAGTCATCTAAGTGGTTCTAGTAACTAAGTGTTTGTAAAACAGTGTTTGGTATGTGTACTTTCAGATCTCAGTGACTTTGCAAATACTGCAACCACTCGCCGAGTTTCCAAATACATTTCAAACACACTTTCCCAAACCAGAGGAGGCATCATCTTGGCAACACTCCACTCGAAGCGATCGCTTAGCACCTCGTTCGCAGTTTGCTCTCCACCTGAAGTGGATCGCAAAGGAAAGTGTATTTGCCGATGTTTTAAATACCACTTTTAGCCACAATTTCCACAGCTTCCACTGCTGCACTGGCTGCTCCTAAATACGTCTGGCCAAAGTGAAATTGTGACAGCTGCAGAGCAGACAGGCCCGAGACTAAAGATTTCACACGGGAAATTATCGCCAGTACAGGGAAATTATTATTATTTACTTATTTTTTTGTACTTCTTTTTGGATAATGAAGAATACAAATAAATTTAAATATTTAACTAATTATTTCGTCATTCATTAAGGGTCTCAAAATCAAATAGTTTCTAAAAGCATCTTTAATTTATCTTAATGATTAAAAGGTTACAGAAAGTAACTCTTTCAGTAAGAGAAAATAAATAAATATTTAGTTTAATCTTATATAATTACAATTGCGATAAACTAATGGGAATAAAAGCATTATAAGTATATTTAAAAATATTTTTTAAGCAAAAATTTGAAATGAATTTGATTGAAAAATCACAGTAGTTTTAAACTATTTTTCATCCTTATTAATTCTTATAGGAAAAATGTCCTCTTGACTATACTAATAAATACTAAGTCTTTTTTTTATTTTAAGAAAACGGAGGCTATATTTCTTTTATAAAATATCAAGACAATATTTTTATAAGTTAACTATTAAGTATTTTATTATTTTACTTTATAATATTATCTTAAATGTATAAGCTCCCCCCTTTTTGCAGTAAAATTATTCTTCATTATTTCACAACTGAAAAGTATAAGAAACTCTCTTAAAGTCACTTAAAGTTTTAAGTCTTAAAGTCACTAAATTTTTTCTAGTGTAGAGCCTCAGACGTAGCCGCCAAGTCGGCCACAATTAAAGTCTGGATGAATAAAAGTTGTGGCCAAACCTGTTGGCTCTTGGGTCGGCTCTTTGGCGGTTTCGCAGACATAAGTTGCAGATGCAACTGAAAAAAGTGCGTGAAAAAAGGCGAAAAATATTTTACATAATACTCGCGGTACATAAAACTTTCTATTTGACGATGCGATGCGATGCGATGCGATGCCGCCAACTGTCCAGCGACTGAGAAGATATATGTTTATATACATACTGCATACATATATCTTATAGATGCTCGACGTCTGATGGATGGATGCCTTTCATTTGCTCTGGGGAATAATAACCACTCGCAGTGCGATCTGTTCCTGTTTTTAATAATTTCATTATTCAGCATACTTGCATGTTGTAAAAAGTTCTGAAAATCGCGATGAATATAATCTTGGCACCATTTGCAACTCAGAGCAGGCACAAGTTAAATAAAGTTAATTGCGTTTTATGCAGTTCGTCGGAGCACAGTTTGTTTAAAGATACATAAATAAAGGAAGAACCAACTGAGAAATTCACGCTATGGAGCTATGGAGGCCAGGTTAAAAATAATACTGGCCTGATCTTAAGTTTAAACAATGCCGAATAGGCCTTAAAATCCAATATTTAAGCTGTTGCAAATAATAATAAACAAAGGGTATTCAGGTCACTGCATTATTGTTGACTTTCTCGCTCATTTAGCTACTCGGTCGGGAACTTGTTGTTGATATGGCAATTAGTGTTTTGATTTGCGATTCCAGACAGTTTGTAGAACTTAGTTTTTGTGGTAGGTTTTGGCCTTACAAACATTTGTCTAGTTAGTTTACTATACTCCGAAACAATTAGAATAATTAAAAGGTGTCTGTAGTCGCACTTGATAACGTTTCTGAGAATTAATGCAACGTAAGTGAGCAGTTTTTCCAAGTTTCTGGCAGTTTACAATTTTATATTATTGTGGTTTTTAAATATATGCGAATTTATTCTATAAATAAGCAGCTTCTTTTCACATTTACATTTTTTACAACAACTTGTAAAGTCTACGTAACCGGTAAAGCAATTCAAATGTATCTAGTTTTTACTATGCAGATGATCTTTTCATAGAATGTTTGTAACACATATTTAAAAAAAAAAAAATTAAATAAATGCCGACCCCTGTTTTGATTAATTACCTATATTTTCCCAGAACTATGGACGCTAAAATTGATAGAACTCTCCCACTCACCGAGTGGGACCACAAACACGCACCTTGCCCAATCCAATCACATTTCCATCGGCGACACACCGCTCATAACTTAAGCGATTTACGACACTTTCAAAGCAGATGTTTACCATTTACCATACACTATATAGTGCTATATAAACGGCGATATATACGATATACCTAATAGCCCACCTGCCCCTGCCTGTCGATGTTGTTTTCACATTTGACAAGATTTTACACTGCAATTTACAAAGAGTTGCGAGAGAAGGCGGAAGGGGTGGATCGACCAGACATAAATCTGATGTTGAAATATGAAAAATCATTCCGCGGCTATTCTCGGTTCGATATTTGCCTATATATTTTGTTTGCCAAAATGCAAAGTGCATTTTTAGGTCACCTTTATTAATAAGACAAAAAGAAGGCGGCTAATAACGCAGTTTTATTTGCGTGTTTTATGTTTGGAGGTGGGTCCGAATTTGGATCTGAACTGGGATAGAGATCGGGATCGGGATCGGGTTTGGAGGGGTGATTTTTTGGCACAAGTTGGAGGGGGCGGAGGAGAGGTAGGCGGCGTGGTGTTCTCGTTTTTGGCTTTCGGCACATTGCCAAATAATAATTTCTATAATATTTGCTTACGGGTGTGTGTTGGCCCGACTTTTGTTGAAAAATAAAATTCACCATTTCGCCGGGGCATCGAAAGTTTACAGAGATTTCAAATTTTCCATGCGATCGTAAATTTCCCGTTGACTGATTTTGTCTCTGCCGCGATGATTATCACGAATATATATCGGCCAGATATAGGGGCGGATATACATATTATTGTTAGCACTTAGCACACAACAAAAAGCCAGGCAGTCTCTCGGTCCATTTGAACTATGAGTTATACTTTGCAGACGCGACGACGACACACAACTTGTTGTTCTACAAGGAACAACGAGCAGCGGGACATGTGTTCGGCATTCGACAGATACATTTTTTTGCTGGCCGCTTGAAGCTCGATTGGCGTTTATTATTTAAAAGTCAATTTATGCTAAAAGGAATCCCCGCCACACTCGTGGATCTCAATTGGAAAAACATCGACTAAAAAAAAAAAAGAGAGACCCTTGTGTTTTGGCCAATTTTATGTCCCGACTGAATTGTGTTTCCGAGAATCGTGCGTAAATATTTATCTGAATCCATCAATCACGACCAAACGGATAGCCATTCACTTGGTTCTTTCAGCGATCCACGAACTGCGATCCACCTCCCGCAGGGAAAATTTGTCAAGTTGATATATTGGGGAACCTACAAGGTCACCGCCACGTCTCTCGATTGTCAGCCATTTCCGTAAATATATATATTATATAATATATATAGTATATATGTAGTATTCCGCCAGAAAAGTGGGCCACAAAACGAAATTTATAACTTTTTCGTCACGAATTGATGGGGTTATTGATCCTTTCAGACGATTTCCTATACTTTTCCAACACTTTGTACAATTTTCAGAGCATTAAGAGCACATTTAGCTAATATTTATGAGCCAATTGATCGCCCGAGAGCACACAATTCACATTTCCAAAGTAATGGCTATCAGGCCGTTTTGGTTTCTCAGTTTTCAAATTCCTTTCAGTCTATATTTGCTGACTTTCTTGGTTTTAGTTGGGGTTTATATCGTATACATATTTATATAACAATAATATACCCATGTAAAAATATATATATTATATAATATTAAAAGGGTAGATTGACTCAGTTTTTAGTAAAGTAAACAATAATTAGAGCTGACACAGGCCGTTCAACTTTTTTCCAACTCCTTTTTTTGCTACTTCAAAGAATCTATTTTAAGAATTGGATAACTTTAAATGGTGAATTCTCATATATAATATTTAACCATAAACTTTCTTCCCGGATACCTCTGTGAACTTTCACTCGGTTAAAAATCTTGGCTTTCTGGCATCAGACAGACACTTCAATCCAGTTTCCCGAGGCAAAAACATTTCCTTTGCGAGACACCAGAGACAGAGTCCATTCCACTCCGGTGTTAATTGCAACTCCGCAATTGATTCGACAGGTTTAAGGCCATGGCTAAATAGCTAATGGCTCATGACTACTGGCTAAAAGCTAATGGCTAATGGCGTTCTCAGGTCGAATACAACGCAGCACATGCAGCCAGAACATGCACAAACAAAAACATGTTTTATTTGTTTCCCCAAATCAAAACAAAGGTCTCTGCTGTTCTGTTGTTTTGCCGAAATTGAAAAACATTTCTTTGGAAATGTTCTCTCGGGAAATTCCCCGTTTTTTTCTTGAGGGAGACCTGAGGTCGCTGGCTAATCAATGGGAATGCAGACAACAAGACAACAAGCAAACAAACCAACCAAACTATCAATATTTATTATAAATCTCGGGAGGGGCATATGTTTCACAGCTTGCAATGCTTTTCGATACGGTTCAATGCGGGTTTTCCTCATATTTTTAGACCATTTAGTTTTCAGCATCCACTGGCTTTTCCGCAATTACGGCGATGATGTTCACTTGCCCATAGCCGCATCTCCTTTGCCCATTTTACTTCTTTTGTTATTGTTATTATTATTGTTATTATCAAAAGGGGAACTGAATTACACTGTGCTACAAGTATTTTGAGTTTCATAATTATAAAAATTGCTTGGTCAGTTAAATAAAAAGGGATTACATTTTTATAAATTACATTACAAGGTTTTATTTAAAGCATGAACATGTATAACAAATTCTGGTATAAAATGAATCATTTACAAGTAAAGTGCTGAGTAATAACTACTAAGATCCTTTCTAACACTTTTTTTGGATGCCATCCCTTTAGACATAACCTTCTAATAATTCTATAATTTAATGCTATGCTTTAATAGAAGGGTGACTCATTAGCATTCATATTCTTCCCATTGAAAATCATATAGCAATATGTTATTTCCCTATTCACGTTGTGCGTGTGCATGGCACGATATCCGCTCTGGTTTATTTACTTTTTACGAATTTCTACCGAAATTCGCACTCAATACCTTTTGGGCAGTGTGTCTGGCAATTGTTTTAAATCCATTCAAGATTACTCATACGTCGTGTGGTGCGCCCAACGCGGGATGAGCCCGAATGGTGCTATTGTGTGTTGAAAGCGTTTACGGAAAAGGAGCTCAGCGGCATTACTCATACCTCGGCAGAGGTGTTGACAGAGGAATCTTACACAAATTGACCAGAACCGGAAGGGAAACAGCTGATCCTCTATCTGATTTATAACTGAATAGCTTGCATACACATTTTAAATCGATAGAACTTAGAATAATTTCTGATTCTGACTCATTGCTATTAAGAATCCGTTAAGTTCTTTGCCTAGGAGTACAATAATCTAGAATTCATATTGATATACAACACTCTTAATTAATCCATTCACAGCTATACTTAAATCGCATTAATCTCCCTTACTTTTAATCCTAAAAATACAAATAACCTTCCCAGAAGCCACATTTAGGAGACTCGCTAAACACAATTAACTCCCACAACGATTTGCCAAAAAACTTATTGCTGTAATTAATCAGCGCAAGTGAAAGAAATGGAATATAAAGCAATTTTGAAGGTGATTCCGCCCACAATAATTCCTCAATTGCTTTGAGTTGGTCCTAGGCAGCTTTGGAACCAGAAACGACCAGAGAGATCGCTGCACAAATGTTTTCAAATGACTTGGATAGCAAAAAATAAAACGGCGCATTGATCACACGTGTAGCATGGCAAATTGTTGTGGTAATAAATCAGGCAGAACGCTCTAAACTTGCCCCAGCCCAACCTCAAGTAAATATTTATGCCACAAGCTTAATGAGTATTCGGATAGCCCGGCCCGATGATGGTGTACTAAATTTAGTCCGAACACTAAAAGCGCTCACACCGAAGACGTCAAAATGGGGAACAAATCAAAATATTATGGGCATTAATTGGCCGAGCGTCGGTGCGAGTACGTAATACCCATTGAAGATCCTAAGCAGAGTCCAGAAATACACTACCATGTATACTTGACTGCGAGTACTGTCTAAATGAGAATTTTACGCAAGCCAAAACGCGCTCATAATAATCATAATACGAGTAGGACTGCCTTTTCTCCATTTGCGTAATCAATAAGAATTTATTTACGCATAAAACCAATAAAAAGCCATAGAAAACTGATGCTGAGCCCCGAAAGGAGGCACATTAATACACATCCATGCGCATGCATGAGTGCTTAAAAAATGAGGTAATAAATATTTGAAATTAAATCGTTGAGCGAAATCAAAGAACAGCAAACAAGAAACAGAGAAAGAAGTCAGACAAAGATATTTGGAGAATTCTTTTTTCCCTTTTCTTTTTTGGCAAAGAATTGATTGAACAGGTGAGAAAACTCTTTTAAATAAATTGAATAATCAAAGTAAGGAAAGATTGGGAAATGTGTGGGGTTTTTTCAGTTTTCAATTATATATTTTTGCTGCTGATATGTTTCTCATGAATTTTGACAGAAGCTTTTTGATTGCTTTTTTGCCTCCATTCGTATTCGTTAAGGCAGATGTGATAAACAGAATGTTTTTACAAATTTTAAGAAATAATGAAGGTATTAAATAATAAATGTGAAATATTTGAACACTTTAAGCTCTTCTTGTTATTTAATTTACTATGTAATTCATTCATTTTAACTCGTAATACTCTTCTGTAATTCATTCAAATTGGCTTCTGATAGACGTTTCTTTGATGTTAATTTGATAAATAATGCAGTCTTTTTCTGTTAATAAGAAATATAGCCTACGCTTTCCATATTTAAATAATAAATTAAAAGGTACTTTTCTACACTAATTTAGATGAAAGTTAAATTTTGTTCTTTAACTTGAGTTATTGTTATCTAGATATGGCCATGAAAAAGAAATTTATATACACCATCTTATTCAAATGGATTAAATACTTTTAGTGAAGGGAGCATCACTATGACCTCATCGCGCCTTGACTACTGATGACTTGACCTAGAAAGCAATTTGTTGTGATAGCTTCACTCCAAACAGTTTCCCAAACGAAAAACCAACAAACAGAGAAAAATGAAAATGAATCTATGGAAAATCGATCGGAAATCGTAGACTAACTAACCCGCGCGACAAGTTGAAGGTCTTGGAGAGACCTCAACATCAATCATACGCCCCGTGGGTAAACAGTTTCTCATGCACAAAACAAAATATTTAAGACTTAAATAACAAAGAAGAATATAAATGTATTTTTACACATTTTTAAATTGTTTAAGAATTAATTATTTCTGTTAAAATTAAATTATTTGCCCCCATTTTATGTAAATATTTCTTTCACTGCTTACTCACCGACTGTTTTGATTATCTGGTAGTCGTCCAAATGGTATTTGCGCACTCCCTTTGCGGTCTGAACACTGCTGCTCTCCTCGGAGTCATCCTCGTCCTCCTCATCGTCCGTCTCATTGCCGTCATCCTCCTCGATGCTCTCGCTGGAATCGTGGGTCACATCATCGCCATCGCGGCCATTTGCCTCCTCCTCATCGTCATCATCGTCGTCGTCCTCCTCATCGTCGACATCATGGTCACGGCCAGCAGCGGAGCTGCTCGTGGTGGTGGCGGTGCTGCTGCTCCGGCTGTTAGTCACCGGCTCCTGATCCTTCTCGGGCTCCTCCTCCTCGCTGTAGTCGGACTCCAGCGGATCGGAGGACTCGCTGGAGGCCACGTTGCTGCTGCTCCGGGCATTGGAGCGGCCCAATTTGAATGTGAATGTTGCCTCTGTGGTGCTGCTGTCATTTGTGCCTGCTGCTGTGCTGCTGTTTGATGGAATCTTCTTCTTGTACGACGACGTCATGTTGCCACTTCCGCTTACTGTCGTCACGCTTCCGGCTGTCAATTTTGATGTGGATCCTGCCGGGCCGGATGTCAAAGGCGTACAGAAGCGGGCACAAGTGGCCGTGGACATCTCTCTCGCAATCCTAGCCGTCGCTTCAGCGATTGTCCTGGCCCTCGGAGGAGGAATTTCTGTCGCCCGGCTTCCTGTTGTTGTCGATTTCCCTGCAAACGAAAGGCAGGATAAGTTGCTGGTTATATTTTTGGATAACAAAAGTAAAATTGTCAGTTAGCATACATTTATAGTGGGTTTTATAACATAGATTTATAAGATCTTAAGAGGAATGATTATTCAATATATCTCCCCAAATTCAACCAGAAGTCATTGGGGTTTCCCACACAGTTTGCATTCTTTAAGTTCAATTCACATATCCATTAAATCTGAAGTGCTCTTGGTTAAATGCCGCATTGTTCTTCCAAATTGCCTTGGAGCACACGTATTCTATATACCCAATCCCATCCAATCGGTTCCCATTGCCAGACGACCATGGTCGTTTAATTAACCAACCGAGGATATTGTGTTTAGGCTCGGCAGAGCCATCAGGGTAGTGTTCATAAATTGAAAGTGAAATGAAATGAAATAAACGAAAAATGAAATGGCCGCCGGTCCAGCAACAAGTGTCTGTCCGAGGCTTTATCATGGCAGCGTCAGGCGACCAGACAATGGCATTATATAGTAAGTAACACATACAAGTAAAGCGCAGGAAAATTGAGTTCGCTAAGGGGGTTTCTTCTCCTGGGTCTGCTGCCTGCAGTTCAGTTAATATCACATACTAATATTATTAATAACAATGCCTGCATCTTGATTCAATTTAATGGCTGCCTGCCCTCACAACAAAAGAAGGGCCTCCGAGGAGCCAAGCGGGCACAAAGGCGATTGCTTTGTGAGGCGTCCATCGCCTTAATGCACAGATGCATTTAATTTGAGAAGAAAGAGTACTGGTCCGACCGAAATGCAAAATCACTATGGATCTGGGATCCCTTCTGGGGCGGGCAGAGCAGAGAGTCTATGAAAATCAATACCCATCCGTGTATTCTTGGCTGACGGCCCGAGTGGCTTTTTATTGTTTAAGCGGCTGCTGGAAAAAATCTAGGCCAGTCAGGCCATAGAAGAGCATTCAATTGATTCGCCGCAGATTGCACGGAAAGCCAACCAAAAAGAGGTCTGGGGCTTCGCATTTGGTGCTCTGCGTCATTAACTGCAGCTTTGGGTGGGCGAAGGCCAAGAAGATGACAATGGATTAGGCACAGGCGAAAATTGAAAGGGTTTTTTATATTGCAAATTTTGTATATGAAAGGGGGGATTTTGAATAAGTAAAATCTATCATCCAGCGGCTGCTGACAGGGAATAATTGATGGAGCAACTAGAATCTCTTTTCAGCGAACGAGTTTTGATTTTGAGAGAAAGTAGAAAATATAGAAAAGGATGAATTTCACTCTCAAGAGGATTATTCTGGTTAAATTGTTATTATTTGGGTTAATTTTCACAAAATAATTTATTTTAACAGAAATATTCATTAAGCTTAAACCTCTTCTGTCTTAAGTGTAATAATGTGCAACAGTTAATAACTAAAGAAAACTTTTTGCAGAATAAGGATCTCAGGGAACTCTTAGAAATACAAAATAACTCAGTTGAATATTTTATTTTGAAACTTATTTTATAAAAACTATAAACAGTGTTTATTCATCCGCATAAAACCAAATTGAAATATTTGAAAATATAGACCAGTAAGTAAGTTAATAAATTAAAAATTAAAATTAATTTAAAAAATCTACAGTATTAAATCTGCGCCAAAATTTAAAAAGTAATAAGCTCTCAATATGACTACTTTTTTCGTGGTAGGGACCAGACATAGAAATTGTTTAATTTAAATATAAATCTTATTTTATGGCCACGAACACAATCTATAAAAACACCATAGACAACATCTCATGTACAGAAAAACAAATTCCAATTCTATTAATTTATTTGTAAGATGCAGAATTTCATTTAAATTCCCACTCTGGTGCCAGTTTCCCCACAGACAGGTAGAAATGTCTTGACCACGTAACAAATACGTAGTAACACCTCGATTCAATTGACACGCCTCACGCTCTAATGGAAAAGTCAACCGCCGATAAACTGGGATTTACGTAAATGGGTTTAACTGCGACTCAAGAAGAATAAAATCTACGTATGCATATCTATATTGTTTTATTGGCGTAAGCCTTGTCACAGTAGAACGTTTTGAAATTTACGAAAAATAAAAAAAACATTCAAAGATTTCTTGGAATACTTTCATGGGCTTTTGTTTTTCTTTCTTTTTATTATTATTACACAAACATTAATTTTATGAACGTCTGTCACTCAAAATTATTTACGTTCGCGCTGAAAATTTGTGCACTTTTTCGATGGGAAAATATATGTATGATCCTCCCACGCATCAAAAGTGCGGAAATATAACTTAGAGTTGTCTGAGGCAAAGTGCAACGATGAGGCTTGTTTTGGGAATAATTTCTCAAAAATTATTGTAGACAATCACTGTGTCTGTAAATTAGCCAAGCAGCAAGAAAACAAGAAACACAAACAACCGATTTGAGGGTCCTACGACTAAAATATATGCACATATATAGCGTAGGTATATCCACTCGCACTCGGAAAAGCACTCACCTTGGTGGCTGCCAAATTTGAAAATGGAAATGGAAATTGGGGTCGTCGTTGCCAGCCAGCTAAATGTTAAATTGTTGCTTAATCTTCCGGTGGCAAGCACTCTTTTTTTCTGTTTTTTTTGGGTTTCCACTTTTCGTGAATGAAAAACGCAATAAAAAGAATATACTATAAACACCTTCCACAGAAGCCAAGCTAAGAAATAGTGTCTACGAGATAAGGTGAGAAGATCAGGTGAATGAGAGTGAAGATTGACAGAGATTAGTGTTTATTGTTCTACAGAATAGTCCGGTTTAGGTGGATTAATCTCTACGACTTCTTCAAAACTAAAAACAAAATAAAGCAGATCCCTAAATGGGGTCTAAACTTCTCCCTTAAAATGTTTGAGGTGTGTTCATGTCCAGCATATATTTCACACACCTAATTTATTGCCAAAAGTCTCCTAAATTATTTGAAATCTTGTTCATGCCCGAGAGGAATTCTGTTGAAAAATTATAAAAACTCATCCCCTGGGTCTCTCTTGGCTCACCTCACATAACGACACTTTGATTTATTCCGAATATTAGCAAATAAGTTTAAATAAGACCAACATTGCTTAATTTTTTGACTGCAGGCCACTTGACCTCTGTTTTTCAAGAAAATTTAATTTACGTGCAATGCTTTATTAATTCGTTGGGCTAGCCAAGGCATAAATTATGTTGTTAATTAATTAAAAGCAACGCGATGCGATTTGTTCAGCATATACACATATATATGTACATATATGCACGAATTTATAGATGGGTTCTTGGTATAAAAAGAAAGCATCTCATATTAATAACATCGTGGTCGTCATTGGGGTATTTTCGAAATTTCCAAACAGTGAAAGAGAATTCGTCGTAGGCGGTTATTAATACATTTTTTGTCCACCAGGAAACATGCATCGCGAGGTGTAATTATGAATAAGTGCAGGCGTTCGAATTAACGACGCGAGCGGCGTTTACAGAAACGAGAATTCATTGCCCATTTTCGGGTTGACAAAATAAAGATTTTTCAACCCTCCTCCTTCGGGTAATAAACCCCACAAATGGCAATAATCGTCAAAAATAATGCCGGCAAAATGTAATCATAACATAAATACATATATAAGAGCCAGCGACACGCTTTTGTTTCTTGAGCAGGGTTTTAGTACGAATAATAATATATATTTCTGGGAGGGTTTCCCAAACTCTCTGGCAGAGGGCGAAACAGATTTATGGTTTTGGATTTGTTTTTATAGAGCACAAGTATTTCCGTTGTCCTTGGGCTAGTTCGTCACTCTCCCTTCCCCGCTCTAGCGATGGAAACACATAAAAGTTTTATGCGAAACGAAGGGAAGTTGGGGAATGTATTCTCAAAGTCCTTGACTTACTTTCCAGAGAGAGTTATTGAAGCGGAACATGAAAAAGGACTATTTAAATTGGGTCTATGGAAATTGGGGGTAAAATTGGAAATAGAGAAGTTATAAAATGATCATCTCTATGGGAAGGTATTTTATTTATTGTAAGAATATATTAAAGAATATGAAAATTTAAAAATTAAATCTTAGGATGACTTAGAAAACGTTTAAGAGGTGTTATTTTTGTATTTTTCAGAAACCCGAGACGGTAGAAAATCTATTATAATTTAGATTTCAAGAGTAAAAGAAAGGAAATATAATCTTTAGATGCTTGGAATACATTATTTTTGTAATAATAAGAAATTGTGGAGCTCAATAATAGTTATTTATAATTCCTTTTCAGATAAATCCAATCCTTAAAATGATTATTTTAAAATAGTTTTTTTATTTTCATATAAAATAAAACTATTCTTTTTATCAAAGGAATAATATTTCATAGTACCAATATTTTCTACTCCTAAGCACTCCAAGCACTGAATCAATATAAAAGTAAAACACAATTGATTTCTAGCATGTTCCAAAGGTCAATCCTATGCTTCTAATAAAGGTTATCACTTATTTATCAAGATCACTAAAATTCCTATAACCCAAAACTAACAACAAAAAAACCGTCTAATTATCTGCCATTTTTCTAAATTTCATATTTTCCACTCCAAAAATTAAGATTTACCCCGCCTTATGGAGTGTAATTAGCTAATTGCGCTTATTAATTCGGCCGTGGCTAATTATAGTACTAAAAGCTTAATCATCAAACTGAATGTATCTCCACTTTTTGTTTCTATTTTGGAAAGCAAACATTTATGATTTGTTGCTATTTTTTACACTATTTAACGATTACTCACCAAACTAAATTTTAAGAGGCAAAAGTCGCCGGCCGTTGCCGCAACGGCTGATGTTTTGTTTTTTGGTTTTTGGTTTCGATTTTGGCCTTTCTGGCTTCTTAACGATCTCAACGCCGCCGCCGATCTATTTATTGTTGTTGTTCTGGTTGCGATTGTCTGGCTTCTGAGTTCTGATTTTTTTGCTGGAGCAAAATTTGAACGCTTGCGAAATTGTTAAAAATAAATATGTTACTTTAAGAGCGCACGATTTTCCACGACCCGCCGATTTTCCCTCGTGTTTTGGCCAGCAACAATAACAAGAAAAAAAGCGAAAACCGCTGAAGCCGACACAGAAACAGAAATAAACTCAACACTCAGCGTTTCTCGGGAGGGGGCTATATAGCTAAAGGTATAGATAGGATAGGTATTATGGGTACCAGATCCACTGGACACACACCGGCCACGGGTATTTGCTTTATTTGTGTCACTTTTTTGTGGGTTTTTGCAGTTGTTGGGTCTTTCAGTTTTTTCAGCATTTATTTGTTTTGTTTATGCGCTGGGATCGTGAGATCCGAGAGATCTAGAATTTCCGGTTTTTGCGGCAATTTGCTGCAGTTTTTCTTTTTGTTTTTCGTTATTGTTGGTCTCTGTCTCCACTGGAGCAGCGCCGCAACAAATGCAAATGGCTTACAACTGGCCGTAATTAATCAAAACTAACGTTTAACGGGCAATTTGAATGTTTTTCCCACTCAGACCAATGCCGCCGAAGTCTTTAGATTTTCCTCTAGCGGTTTTCAGAGCTTATTTTCCTGGGTTGACCAGCCGCTTCCACGTTATGCACGAAACTGAAACGTAAAATCTGCGAATCGCTCGCCTCAGCATTCGAAGTCGCGTCGTCGTCGTCGTCGTCGCTGCTGCTGCTGCTCGTTGTTCGTTTCTTTGGGGAAATGGTGGTGGAGGAGGAGCAGGTGGAGGTGCCCCTGCTCCGCCGTCTATAATGATGATGCTGCTGCCGGTGCTGGTGTTAGCGGGGAAGCTGTGTCCGGATGTGTTTGTGTTTGCTCTCCATGTGTGCCGCCTTTCGGCTTCGACGGAGTGTCTCCTCGAGTGCCTTGCGTTCCATCTTACAAATCCCAAGACCTAGGCTTGACGGCGGCACCAGGACAGGATCACAGCAGGATGGCCATAACGGAACAGTGTCCGTAATCAGTGACACTGATAAGGCAGCTGTGAAAGTGTACGCCTGGCTAATTTACAACCCACGCTAATAAACTGAAAACCTTTATAATATTTTATCATAAATACACTTTGATAAATATCAGGGGTTCTCGATAATCTGACATTCAGATATTTTTCTCATTTCGGTGATAACATTTTAGCATCTTGAGATGATTAAACATTTGTAATACAATTTGTTATAAGTAGTTCAGGTTGATAAATAATATTATTAAATATCTATAAATATAAAATCTAAAACTAAAGTCGGAAGAATGTATAATTTTGTCTATTAAATTCTAGGAAAATAAAATTCTTTGAATATCGAAAAACAGTTTAACCTATTATATAGGTAAAAATAATTACTGTTTAATCATGTAAAGCTAGCAAAACTTACATATTTAATTCAAATACTCAAGAGGGAATTTATTATTTGCTTTTTCGCAATATGAAATATTTTTGCAAACTTATACATACATATATACTTTTTTAAATGAACTTGCCACAAATAGATTCGGGACTGTAATTGCTAGAAATAGATTCGGGACTGTAATTCCATAAATTCCGCATACTCATTAAACAATACTTATAATATTTGGCAACACTATGTTTTTTTCTACAAGTACATATATAAAACATTTTGTAAGTAAACACAAAAAAATAAAATTATGAATTAAGCTCCAAAAAATATGTATAAATGCCAATTAAACAAACCAGATATATGTGAAAATATACAATATATATATTGAAAATAAAATATTATTAAATTAATAGCCATCATTTTTTAAAATAATTTTAAAATTATAGTGATTCAAATTCTTATTTATTTGTCAACAAGTCGTATGTAGAAACCACAGCAACAGCAGTTAGGTTGCTAAAATTGTATTTAGCAAAAATAATAATACCTTTTTCTTTTAAATTTTTAGTGGACAACTTCGCGTCAAAAGTTTAGTTAATAAAGTTTACTAAGCCTTTTTTCAGTGTAGTGTTTGTTTTTAGTAGACATCGCGGCAACGGCGCTGCCGAAATAATTTGGAGAAATATGTTTTGTGTATTTACGAGCCCTCTGCCAGTGTAAGCAAACGGCGAGAGCTGCGGCTCCTTAACAGATTTTTGGTTTTAGTTTTCTTTTTGTTTTTGTTTTTTTTTTTTTTTTGTGTTGCGTTGCATGTTTATGTATGTTGATTTTGGCTGGCTGCTTCTGTTGGCCGTTGTAATAAAGGCCGCAAGGTCAGGAACGAGGCGAGTGTTGGGTGGCGACGACTGCGTGCCAGAGTCACATTTCAGGTGGCGCATACAATTGTTTTGTGCATTTCAATTTGATGTTATAATTAAGCGAAAGCGGGCACGAGACGCCAGCAGGGCACGCTTGACGCCGTTTTTATTATTATTTTTGGCCCGCGTGCTCTCGTGTGCTTCTGCTGCTGCAGTTGTCCTGCTGGCTGGCAAGGGCAAGGACATTTGATGTGCACTCACCTCCTTGAGAACGCGAAGCAGCCAAGCCGAGTCGTGGCCGCAGACCGGAAGCCTTGTCATGGTCGCCATACCAGTCTGTCAACAGCAATTAAAAAGAATCTTAATTGTCGACTAAAATCCAGACAGCCAACTTAGTAACTCACATTGTTGCCAACAAGACCGCCACAGTCGCAGGCTTGGCTTGACCAATATGCAGGCACTGTCCAGGTATGGGAATATAATACTTTTTAAAATATCTACAAAAGCCATCGGAGAAAATGTGTAATAAATTGAATTTTTTGAATTTTACGCGCCCGATAAATCGATTACTCAGTGCAAAGTGTTGCCAGATCAATGGAACAATGTATATTCGAAATTCAACATTTTTTCTAAAATTCGCAACCTGTTCTAGGTTCTTGCTTATCCTTGAAATAATCTTTTTCGACATCCTGCTGAAGATTTATGTTTTTAACCGACTAGATCTAAAGTCTGCAATTACTTTATTATAATTAGGATGAAAACAACCAACGATCAGGTCCTATTTTCAATGCAACTAGTCTTGCCCTCCTAATAATAAAAATAATAATTATAATAATAAGGACATGTAAAACAAATTAGAAATTACAACAATTAACCGGAAGGTATTTCTTGAATACTTACCCCCGGTCACATTGTTAAAAATATCTTTTTGGCATTAGTGCCATCCATCAGATACAATAATAAAAACATTTAGATACGGGATTGGAAATTTAAGCTGAACCATTATGCAGTTCTCCTGGATGAAGGTGGCCATCTACCTGCTGACCTTTCTCACATACGCCTACTCCGGCTACGGCTCGAGCACCATAGTTCATGTAAGAATATTCGTCTCGGGGGGATCTGTAAGAGAGATGCTAATCTGTATTCCTGGGTCTTTTCCCCTCTGATTTCAGCTAAGGGATGCCATTATTGCAGCGGAGGCTATCTTTGGTGACGTCTTCAAAAACATGATAGTTCTCGTGCGCAAGTTCCGGACTGTTCATGAGGTGTTCGACGCCGCCGTGGAAGAGAATTGCGTGTACCAATGCCCGGCGCCGGATATCGGGGGACCAGGTGTGTGTCTGTGTGTGACGCAAATGCTGATCGAATTATGTAAAGGGCCGGGCATCTAGCTATATGTTTTCCCCTTTCTCTTCCTTTCAGCGCCGCGGGCTGTACAGAACAAGTTCTATACTCCAACTGCCGATGGCTGTGGCTCCTTGGGACTCCGGATCAGCACGGATTACCTGCCGGCGGCAGAGATGGAGACCTGCTGCAATGCCCACGACATCTGCTACGAGACATGCAACAGCGACAAGGAGCTCTGCGATCTGGACTTTAAGAGATGTCTCTACAAGTACTGCGATAGCTACGAGAAGTCCATTGCCAGTGATCTGATGACTAAAGGCTGCAAGGCGGCGGCCAAGATGCTCTTCACGGGCACTCTGACCCTGGGCTGCCGGTCATATTTGGACTGCCAAAAGCGATCCTGCTACTGTGCCCCCGGGAAGTCATCCTCGTCCTCATCGAATGGCAACCATAAGCAGCAGCAGTGGAACAGCCGGGAGAAGCAGCAGCGCCAGAAATATGGTTGGAAGGATCGGAACGAGATATAGTATATAGAAGGGTGCGGGGGACAAGGGGATATCTGAGTAAGAGTGCGTTAAATGTTGTCGTTGAACTATGTTGTGTTAGTTTTTTAGTTTAAAATCCTCATTGTACGAATTTCATAAGAAAACCAAATAGTGGCAAAAAAACGGTCCAGACTGTTAAATATATTGATATTTTTACCAATTATAAAGGTGTTTTATTTTTTATTAAGATTAATTTGGAAGAAGAAGAACGATTACGTGGTGCAACTTTGTATCTATTTAATATATTTGAGTCATAAAATATATTTTAAACAGTCGGAAAATGTGCACGTTTTTCAGAGATTACAAGTTTACATTTTCTTTAACAAATTATGACCATAATTAAATATATTTCCTAATCAATGCTTATATATTTTTTCGGAGTTCTTAGAGTTTTATATATTTTCTTTAAACAATCTTGAATACAAAATTCTCATTAAAAAATGTAACTATACTTCTTATAATGTAAATGTAAAGTAAATAAATTAAAATACCCATTTTTAATTTTCCTATATTCATTTGATACTATAGAAATTCAAATATACACACAGATTTAAATTATTACTTCTTTTTATTGCTTTTTATACCCTGGCAGGGTATTATAATTTTTCAAATATAGCGGCTGAGTGTGACCAGACTGCTCGTTTGGCCGCTGGTATTAATCGAATCACCCGATCAGGTCACACCACTGGACAGTACAACAAAAAAAAAAGAAACATTTTGCAATCCGCAGAAAAACGCTGTAAATAGTTTATCAGGCGGATGAATGGCCTGAAAAGCGAACAATAGAACTGAGATGGGCTACGACGTCAACCGCTTTCAGGGGGAGGTGGACGAGGAGCTCACCTGCCCCATCTGCTCCGGAGTGCTGGAGGATCCGCTTCAGGTTTGTTTTGTTTGCAGTTCGTGCAAAGTACACACACAGGCTCACTTACCTTGGATTTCTCTATGCAGGCGGTGATGTGCGAGCACGCCTTCTGTCGCGGATGCATCAA
>VNJT01018250.1:0-49785 GCA_008042655.1 Drosophila burlai | reverse complement strand
TATCCACATAGAACGTGCTGCGGGTTGGCGCAACTTTTTGCCAGCTCTCCACTTTTAATGAGTTGAAGTTGCCGCAATTTTGCGGGTCCACGTGAAGTGGCAGGTGGGCAGGTGGGGTGGTTCGTGGCTGTACTGAGTGGCTGTTGGGCCAAAAATTCACCTGCGTGGCATGCGGAAGCCGCAAATTGGCTCGTATGGTCGGCTTTGTTAATGTCTCTTGTCGCAAGTTACTGTCAAATTCAATCTTCAGTGGCAGTATTTTATGCTGATGTACTTTTGATGGCAACGTGCGATTTTTGTCATACAGGTTTGATGTCCTTTTCCTAGGTTATTTCTAAGGGTATGTATCTTTATTTAATTTAAAATTAATTTAAAATTCGGCGATTTTTCTCAATTCTGGTAAAAACACCTGTTGAGCCCCCTTTCAACTGCTCTTTCAACTGCCCCATCTTAACCCACTTTTGCCACTTAAATTGGCTGCTAAACCATTAAATTTTGCCTATTTATTCACTATTCACTATTTATTCACAATTATTATTTAAAAGTTACCTAACTACTCAACTGATAATATCCCCTAGATCCCCTTAGAAAGGCTGCTGCTGGAGGCGAAAAACTAATAAAGCTGTTCTAAGTGGATTTATTTAGTTTTTAGTTTTTGATTGCCAGCAGCTTCTCGTTTATTCTGTTGATAGAATAAAGCCAAAAACTCATTAGCTCTGAAACAACAAGCAACTCTTCTCGTTGGCTCCCCATTATTTGTTGGTTTCAGTTTTAATTCCTAAATGTTTACCTTTGTTCGAGTGGGGAGAGCATTCTGCTGATGCCAAAGGCAGAATCCTAATCCTTTTGCCCCCGACTGGCGAAGTATTCCGAACTGGTCTTGAAATATTTAGCCTTCCTTTAGCTTTTCATTCTGGCATAAGACATGGTATTTGCATGTGATTTCTTTAGTTATTGTGATTTCAGAGACCGCATTCTGCCTTTGTCAGAAGCAGCCCTTCAACTCGAATGTGTCCCAGCCAGGACCTGGAATTTTATTTCGATTTCACATTTGCGGGAAACTCATCGAAACCCGATATCTATGGCTTTGCGGAGCAGGAAAATCCTCATCTTGTGGAATGCAACATTTGTCAGGCCGAATGCCGAGCTCCAAAATGCATTTATTCAGATGTGCCATCTTATGTGCCAGACAATACCGTAAATTGCAGCAGCTCAAACTCCAGGTGCTTCAATCAGAATCACAACAATCAGAATGTGATTGAAATGGATCCCGTGTTCTGTCTCAAATTTACAAATTTTCTGGGGGGGAACAAGGCCGCATGTCATGCATGCCAGGATATTTGAATACCTGGTTGATAAAATGGAAATATAATTTGGGATATTCGTAATTTAAACACTGTAAAATAAAACAGGAAGAATTTTGTACTGTAGTTTTTATTATTAAACAAAAGTTCTATTTTTGTTCAAATAAATACTATTATGGGAACATTTCTTTATAAGACAGTTCATAAGGAACCTTCTTGCTCTTTTCAAGTTTAATTTATTTTATGCAGCAAACTTGAGTTAAGAAATATATTAATTTACTATACACTTTAGGACTAAAAGCAACATAATTCTACCTCTCAGTTTATCAGCCGCGCAAATGTTTAAAATATATTCACATTGAGTTTGCCAAAAAAGGTTTAAAATCAAATCAAAATGGAATAAAATTAAAACTTTTTATTTTAGAACAGAACACTTTGGAAATAACGCCACAACAAATACACCGAAGACTAAGAAGACTACGAAGCAAAAAAAAAAAGTATAAACCACGAAATGGAATCGGAAAATTCCTCAGATAAGAAAAGTATTGAAGAAGTGAGTGAAGAGCACGCCAGCAGCGTCACCATCACCTTCACCGGCTTCGATGAGCTAAATGTTAAGCATGACGGCGAGAAAACCATATGCATAATGCCGCCACGGCCAGGAACGGCCGTGATGAACTTCCAGGAGCTGTATATTCCAAGAAACCAGCTCACCGACGTCTTCTATCCCATCCAAGAGGCACAGCGCTGGCTTACACTTATGGATAAGACGGGCAAGCCACATCGCTTTCCATTGCCCACAATTCTGCCGAAGGTTATCCAGACCCGGTACGTGCCCAAACGCCACCTGCCCAAGGACGTGGAGGTGGACCGACGTCGGCGTCAGTATCAGAAGATCAATTTGGAGGAGGAGCTGGCCAAGGCGGGACTCACCAACGACGTGCTGCAGCCCACGGAGGAGCAGTACAATGTGATGTCCGAGTTTGCCTTCCCGCACAAGTTTCCCCTGAGCTACTTCGATGACAGCAACTTTGATATTAACTCCCCGGAAGCTTGGTTTGAGCTCGGCGTCGTCGGAGGCGTTCACTACCCGCTGCCAGCGAAGGCCTTCCTGCCCTTCAATCAGAGCCTGGTGAACTGTCAGTGGGTTATGGCGGCGGTTACCGCCCACAATAAAGATACGGATCTCTGGACGCTGCTCTCCCTGGAGGACGGCTGCACCTATACGGTCCCAAAGCTGCAGTTCATGTTTTTGGCCGAGGACCCGTACAAGTTTATAAGTCGCCTCCAGGCCGCGGTCCACGAACGGCACAAGGGAGAGCAGCTTATGTTGATGGAGCTGATTGTCGACTGTGTCCTTCACGAGGACATTGAATCCACGGTCTTCTACAGCTTCAAGCCTATCGAGCGGGTGCTGCAAGCGTCCACCCAGTCGGAGCAGTGCAAGCGACGCTTGCGCTCGGAGGTAAATTTGGTGTTTGAGCGCCTGATGGCACTCTACGAACTGGAGCAGTTTATCCTGAAGATGCCCAAGGAGTTCCCGCAATTCCGTAACATTAACCTCAAGGAGTTCCTGCCCCGCTCCTTCACCGTTGCTGAGTCTGGCAAGGAGCGCCAGCAGCTGAAAGCCCTAGGAATTATCATGCCGGAGAAGCGTTACGACTTCCTTAAGGCGAGCCTCTTTTACTGCCTGGGCGGCATTGAGGCCATGGCCGGCGTGAACATAGAGTGTCAGTATATCGAGACGCTCTCCATATTTATCTGCACGTTCAGTAAGCCGTTGGCCCTGGTCGACTTTCTGCAGGCCCAGGAGGCACATAGCGACAACGTGGCCACGTTCCTGAAGTTCAACTGGCCGCAACAGCTCACAACCTGCATAACGGTGGTACTGCGAGCCCTGGGCAAGGGATGGCTGGATATATCGCTGAACACCTGGACAGTCTATCTAATGTGCAAAATCTCAAGGTTCATATTGCAGGTCAAGTTCCGCATGCAGGAGTCCATGCAGGTGCTTCTCGAAAATTCGCTGCTCAACTTCTCGCACTTTGTGTGTGATCCCTGCTTGCAGTTCCTTAACCTAAAGCCCAACTACACATGGACCAACGACTATATCGAAACTGAATTCCCCTACCACAAGCCGGTATTCGCGATGACTCTGGGCATAAACGAGGATCGTAAGGTGTTCTACTCCACCGATCCGGATGAGTTTCAGCCGGCGCTAATGGACATTTTCAAGAGGTGCTTGGAAAAGACGTCCGGTGTCAAGTTAATAGACTCGTTTGTTATGACCAATCTTAAATACGCCCCCAACTTGTACATTCTAACGGTCGAGCTGATAGAAGACATGTACCTGGTCGAGAATGACCTAATGATGAGGTGCTACGCGAAAGCTGTGCTACCTCTGAAGGCCTATGCGCGGCTCTACGAAAGATTCATCGACTTTTACCTGTTGAACATCAACCAGTATATGGCGGCCTATGCCGAGGCTCATAAGCCGTCGTCCGAGGTGAAGTGGGACATATTGGAGCACAAGCGCTTGAAGGAGGAGGTCCGTGTAATCCTGCCGGCATTCATAACCATCGGACCATTCTACATAAACGTGGACATAATGAAGCAGTATATGATCAAGAAGCGCATAGATATCGTGAGAAGGATCTTTGAGTACTATTTGGATCGGATGTATGAGACGAATGACGCCATCCTAGAACGCAGCGCGGATATGTACCGAAAGATTAACGAGAGACCCAACAGCATTGAGCACCTGTACGAAATCCGTGACTTTGGCCTGCAGGTCCCGGACTTAGTGGAGGAACTCAAGGCGGATATACAGGTCATGTGGCTGGAATACGACCTGTTGGACAGCTTCTTTTATAATCTAAGTGACCACCAGTTCGTCATGAAGTGGAAGGCATTTGCCTGGCCGCACCAGATAATGGTGCGCCTGTCAACGCTCAAGGAGGAGCAGAAAATTGACATAGAAGAATTTATGCGACAGCACAGTAGCGAGTGTCAAGCGTTCGAAGAGCGTCTGGAATCGCTGAACGATGAGGTGCAGGCCTACTCCTTGGCCTTCAATACAAATCGCGCTCAAGAGACATCTGTGGACATTAAGAAGACCTGGGCACTGATCAAGGAACTTGAAAAGGTCAGCCAGACCTTACAGTACCGCCAAGAGCTGTTCGAACTCGAACCACTCTCCGTTGAGTTCTTGGACAGCATCATTAACAGCTTCACCCCGTACAAAGATTTGTGGTACGCCTGCGCAAACTTCCTGAAGCTCCAAGATGCCACCGAGGGCAACCCCATAGCGCAGCTGGACCTTGACGAGGTCTGGAACAATCTCATGAAACTGCGCGACGAGCTGGTTGAATCCTTGAGAGTATTCAATGAAAAACCAGAGATTATGGAAGTCGCTCATGTGTTTATTAAGAAAATCGACGATTTTATCCCAGTGTACAACAGCATACAGGACTTACGCAACGAAAACTGGATGTATATACACTGGCAGGAGCTCAGCAAGGTGACGGGCCAGGACATCAAGTATACGATCTCCATGAACTATCAGTTCCTAATAAAAAAGGGAATTTTGGACTTCCTGCCAGAGGTTCACTTTATCTCGGAGAAGGCCAATAATGAGGCGGAAACAATACGGAGAAACATCGAGGAGGAGGAGAAAAGGAAGCAAGCCGAAATCGATGCTATTCTGTTGCGCAAGCAGCTCCGAAAGTGCCGCAGGGATATACTCTAATTGGTATTCGTTTAATAAAATAGAATGTTGACGTTTTAGAATTGATCAACCGATGTAACAAATTTAATCAAAGACAAAATGATACCAGAATATCGCGTTATAAGAAGAAGTACAGAATATTTGCGCTTTATTCACTGTGTTAATAAAGACAACAAAAAACTGTTGATCCCTAGATCCGTTAAAAAGCTTCGTTAGTTGATACAAATATTTAAATAATAAATTACAACTTTAATAGTATTTCAGCATAAAACTCAACGGCAGACAGGAGTGCTGTTTAGTAGCTGAGTTAATTCAAATTAAATTTAAATGTTTAATAGTGAAAGTGTGACAATCCATAACATCGATACGAAAATAGAAAAGCGATCGAGTTCTCATAATGGAAAAACATAGATGACTGTAAAAATTACCTGTGATTTCAATTAATTTATATACATTCAGCTTCAAATTGCTAATTCCAAATACCTTGAACTAGATCCCTGCAAGCTTGTCTAGACGCTCAGACTCCCTGTAGGCCAAGGAGTCCTTGAGACTGTCTGTACTTTTCTAGAATTTCTCGCTCCCCAAAAGACTCTCTGCTCCGATTGCTACGAAGCAATCAAAGGAATCTACGCTTGCGGCCTTTTGACACCTTGACGCCTTCCTACGTCCGGTCTCGCACCTATTTTCTAATTTTCCTGCTGGCAAATTCAATTAGTTCCGCCTGCCTCAGTTGGTTGGAATCCCTCCCCCTTGCCCCAATCAATTCCCATTTATTCGAGCAACAATAGTCGAGTCGAGTGGGAGCAGGAGTAGGAGTCTAGGAGAGGACCACCTCTCATTATGCTGTCGGCTTAATTATTATTTTGACATCGCACCGGCTGCGCATTTAATTACTCGAAATATTTCCATCGAAACGCAGCTACTGTAAGTCGCTAACCTGGCCCAAAGTAAATCTCGGGCTGTGTCCTTTGAGACTCCTTCGGCTTCCCAATAAAACTAAACTTGAGCAATTGCCTTGGTGTTTTGGTTTACTTTGCAGGACTTTACTGTTGTTGTTTACCTGGCGGTTCCTTTTGTTTCCCTTTGATTTGGATTTTGGTTGAAAGGAAAAATTAGCGAGAATTCTAAGCCTTTTTTACAGTTTGTGTTTATTTTAATTTGAAACCCCAAAAATTCCAAAAACTGTGTAGGTTGAAGTCTTTACCCGGAAGGCCAGAAAACTGCCGGGGCCATAAAGCAACAGTAAATAAAACATAAGCATAACTTTTGGAAAATCTGAAACAACGAAAAGTTTGTAGTTGGATAAATAAATAGCATAAAACTGTGAATTGGAAATAAATGCTTTGGAAATAAATACAGCTGAAACTGAAACACAAACAATAAATATTAATTGTTAATTTTTATCGTGATTTCTATGAATTAAATTAAAGACTTGTGTGTTGTTTCCATTCAAAAACAAAAAATTAAGCTAATTTATCTCAGGATTTTATTTTGGGAAATTAATTTTACTTGTACCTAATTATTTATTGTGCCGCTTTAATCCCACTCTCCCCACTTGAGCACAATTTCTCTACTCTAAGTGTACATTACTCCACAGATATTCTTCATTAAGAGTCCTTTGTCTCTAGGAGCTTGTAAATTAAACATCAAAAGGCCGGACCGCAGAAAAAAAAAATAATAAAATGAGTTGATCCTCGGCTCCGCCTTCTGCTTCTGTCCATTCATCAGGATGGCCATTTTTGCGTCTGAGACTGATGCCGGCGTTGTTTGGCAAATTAACAACATACATCATTGACCTGTAATCCGGCGAACAGCAGACCCGTGGTCTCAACCGTATCCGTACTTAAGGCCGGACTCGATGCCAAGTTGTCCGCTCTCGTCCCGCCTTTGTCATATCCTGCGAATTAGTTTTCCCGCCTGTTTGGGAAAAGCTTTGGGAATGCCAGAGAACCAGGTTGGAAAATACACTTAAGGAACTTTATTATAACTCTTATATGCTTCCTTTCAAAGTGGAAAAATATATCCTGGTTTCTAGACAATTAATAAATCAGTAAGATATATAAGAAGGTAGCTTCTCTATTTTTTCTAACTAAATGTTTAACTTATACCCAACTGCATCTACCTCGCAATACCCCACATTCGGTTTGCTGCGGATGAAAAACAAAAATGTTAACAATATGTTAACCCAAGCGGAAATATCACTTAGGAACAACACGAATTCGGACACTGACAGCGAGTGTCTGACTTTCGTTTCTGCCGACAAATAAAAGCAGAAAAAAACAGCAAAAAAAAAGGTTTCCCTAGCTAAAACGACGTTCAGCCCGGGGCAACGACTTCAGATGGCTAGAAAAAGGCGGAAAGAATGTGTCAATAATGACTAATGGCCAAGTCCGGATCCGGAGCACGCTAAGCTGAAAGCTGGGAATCCCTGCTGGCCTCCAGTTCCTATTTATTTTTGCATATTTTTGCGGACTTGCCATTTCGGGCGGCTAGCTCATGATGTCAAAATGATTGGGGCCTCACCTTTTTCCTCCATTCATCGAGAGCCGCCATAAGTCCCTGTTGGGTTTCGTTTTTAATTTAAAATTCACTGAAGACGCACGGAAACTTTTGGCCGAGCCGCGTGTTGACCCAATTTCGTGCCGGATTCATTTGGCTTTAAGATAAATTTCCTTTTAGGGTTTTCTTTTCCCATTTGCATGGATCTAGCTGTGGGACAGAGACCAAACATTTAATTAATTTAAGCTTATACCACTCAGTTTCGGAGGAGATTTCGGCAAGTGTAAGTTTGCTAATGGAATCGGGCATTAAACGGCGGAATTTTTTTAGCCAAAACAAGTTACCGCAAAGTGAAGAAAAGTTGATACATGGAAAGTTTTTCACGGAAATTTTCAGCCATATACTTTCTTTCCCTTACTGTAAGTAGCTTCCTTTGTATTGTAAATAAATCTAGGAATACTTACTTCCGCCTATCGTGGTTTTCTTTTGGCGGTAATTTAAATAAGGCAAGTGCCATTCTTCCGGGAAACCATTACGTGATTGACAATCATTGGTGCAAAAACAAACACATCATTATGTAAAAGTGAGCCACAAATCGAAGCTCATTATGGGAAACACTCTGCCTCGAAACCCTCTGCTTCTCTACGCAGAAATGAAATAAGGAAAACACGTGCCTGTTTTCCCTCAGTTGTTTCGGATAAAAATAAAATCTTGTAATTCTTTGTGCAGAACCAGGACCGCACAATTATGGGCAGAAAATGAAACGCTTTTTGCTGTTGTCGCCGAGAAAAAGCAGGAGAAAAATGGCCCAAGGACACTAAAGAAAATTCCGAAATGAAACTAAAGAGGGAAACCGGAGTGGACCAGATGAGGAGGCATAAATAACTGTGTCCGCACAAAGTAAACAGAAATAAAAGCGAGGCAAACACAACAAACTCAAATTACACACCGACAAGGTGGTGGTTCAGGCGGGGAAGTCCCGAGTCCCGAAAAGTAGGCAACTAATGTTCACAAATGTTTGTCTGGGTTTGACCAGGTTTGCCTACCATTCCATTCCCAGTCCTGCGAGTTGTGCAGGTGGGGCTATGGATGGTCCTTTCTTCCCCTTCCGGTGTGTGTGTGTTCTGTGCTCTGTGCTCTGTGTAATTAATGTTTTCCCACTGCTTCACAGGTTCGAAAGGAGCAGCAGGAACCGGAAGTGTGAGACCAAAAAGTTTGGTCCAACAGGAAATTGTTATTGTTTTGTCGCCTTAAAATAGCAAAGATATGTAGGAGCGAAGTACGGAGCGAGCTGCGGAGTATAGGATTCTAAATACCTAGTAGTACAAATATATATTATAATTTTAATTAAATATAATTCCTTTGGTTTAATATATTGGAGGGCTCTTCATATTTTAGTTCCTAAAAAGAGTCTTCTTCCTTTTAAATTGAATCTCTTCATCCACAGTTCCATCATACCCCACTGAGACATCTCATTAATGGGTATGTTCGCACATGAAAACAGAAAGTGAGAGTAAAACAGCGTTAGTGTGTGTGCAATACTAAAGCGAAGCTGACCGCCAGCGGGTTATCCCTGCCAGGTCATTGACTTGTCTCCTCGTCCTTTCATTTTCCCTTCAATTTTTCCCATTCCTTCTGTGTGTGTCTCTGTGTGGATGGGTAATTAAGATGCTATCTCTGGGCGTTGAAATTCGAGACGTAAAACGATTCCTTGTTTGTTGTTGCTTTGCTTTTGTGGCTTAGTAGGCAATTCCTGAACCCTGATGTTTTAGCCGGGAATTTCCGGGAACCTAGAACTATGGCTTAAAGGGGACATTTCCAGAGGCCTCCTAGGGGTGATTGCCTATTCCCGACAGCGTGCCATATTTTTCAATAAGCGCAATTGACACCCACTCGGCCGGGAGCAGGGAGTGCCGCTCGGCACTTGATCTGAGTCGGAGGCTCTCTGACAGTTTCCCGGGCAGGGGCTAATTTACGCCTTCAATTTGTACTGGCCGAGCACTTGTTATAATTGATGGCCAGTCCGGGACAGCCATTCACTGAGACAAAATGAAAAACCAAAGGAAATTCCATGAAATTAACACACCGGGCCAACTAGGCGTATACGTGATATAAAATAATACCCTATTACGTATACGCCTAGAGGGTCTGGAGAGTATTTATTTTTTTAATTTTTGATTTACTGCTAGCTGATTTTTTTAAGTGCATCTTTGGGGCTGCGGAAGTAGTCACCGGAGAGCAGGCGAGTCACGCTTTCCCGCTGGCTAGCAATTTACTTGTCCTTGCTGGGGACGATTCTGTTGTGCCGCCTCTTGGCGAGGTAACGCCTAAGAGCCGGACACTCCATACATTGTATATGTATATGAGCAGCATATTTCAGCCATTTTTATGGCCAAAGAGTCGAAGCGTAAATACGGAAATAGAAGCAGGGAGACATGCGAGTGGAAAAGGAATTGAAGCCTCGGCATGTGGCGTTGTTTACTGTACAGAAACATCCTGACCAACCGGGGTGCCTCCATCTTCTTGGCGCCTGACTGGGTTGCCCTGCTCCATATTCATCATCATCATCTTTGACGAAAAAATGCTACAAAAATGTTGATCGATTTGGGTTTGACTTTTATGCCCGCTGTGTGTGCAAAGATAGCTTCATGTGAAGGTATGAGTTACTAGCATATTCAGTTGGAAAGAGAATCAAAAGAAAGCGTATTTTGGTAAAGTTTTTCTACTAATATATCTTATAAGAAATGCTATTTTGACTTGTATATAAATTATATTTACTTCCGATGAGCCTCAACTTGTTTTATAATCAGAAATCAAAATAAAGAGCATCCGAGTGGCGCCTTAGTATCCTCACTGTTTATTTATCCTATTTTTTATGTTTGGCTGTTAATACTTTTTCGAAAGCTGACTAAATCATCAATCATTCGGTGGCCGTCCTTCATCTCCTTCGCTATGTCGGAGCATTTTTCTCATACAAAAGCCTTATCAAATTTGTTTCAGCGTCACTGAAAGTTTCCACGTTTTGGCCCCAAATCGAAGCCAGGGACTCGCAAAGGAAAGTGCATTTCGAGCCCCAATTACTATATAAAATAACTAAGGAATCAGCTCCTTGCAAATTTACGGTCCAACTCAACGACTTTGGACTTTTCGGCAATTTGCAAATGCCATGAAGTGGGATAAGAAGGACGGGGGCTGGCTCTATGAAAATAGTTTTAGTATGCGAAAATGCCAAACGCTCGAGTGGCCGCAAAACAAAAATTGTGGAAAAGTTTTCAATTTGCCCAGCCAAGTATCGGAATCGTGGCAATCATCAAGGCAGAGCAACAAAAGGGAAAATCATAAAACATAAACCAGAAACGAGAGAGAAACCAAATGGAGCGTCAGCGGCAGCCGGGGGAAAAGTGGCTGAGAACGCTCAAGAACTTTTCAATTTGGTGGCAAAATTTGCGCAATTTCCTTGGAAGAAAAAGGGTTTCCACAACGCCCACTCGACCCACCGAAAGCTGCAAGTGTCAGTGGGGAAATTATGGATTGCTCAAAAGTTGTTCCAACGCCTCTTAAGGGGGTCCTAACGATATTATTGCTCATTTAATTTAAGAGTGTAAGGATAACTGCCTTAGCATATATGTAGTTATCTAGTTGTAGATAAGTTTTTCTCCAATTGTTTCCAGGCAACAATTTCCCATTTGATCTTCCATTTAATTTTCACATTTATGTTTATTTTATTTGCCGTTTAGTTATAATATTTTCCCGTCTGCCACGACCCACCTGGTCTCTCATTTCGCAAACGCTTTCCATTTGGGTTTGTATGCCATGGCATGTATACTCAAGTCGGGTGTTTGTTTGGCCAACGTCATTATCGGACTGATTGAGGTGCTAATGTATTTATAAAGCGACCCGACTGTATTTTTAGTTTCGAATGAAATTCGCATCCAACGCAGCTGCGCGCCTTTTTATCTGTTCATTTTCAGTGTCCGATTTATGAAGTGCGAAGCATTAATTTGATTTCGTATATAGCCAGCAGGAATAAATTAGGTCAGAATGTGCACGATTTACTAGTCGATGCTTTGAAGTCTGCTCTGCCAGCGTCTGAGAGAACGTCTATACAATATCCCCACCTTTGACTTTGAAAGTGCACAGAGAGAGCATCGAGGGTGGAGGAACCTGTTTTCATAATTCAACTGACAGCCGACTTTCCTCCATCAATATGGCAATAAGGTGTCTGTGTCTGACTTCCCCCTCTCGATGGATAAGTGGTTTTCCAGCTCTGCCCTGACCTTAAACTTCAACTTGATGGCAGCGAGATATGGGGATGTGTGTGTGCTTGAGGACCAGGGGGATAATGTACATTGCCCTGCATTAAAAACCCTGCAGGTTCCCGGGCATATGGCCGGGTGCATCAGCATGCAGCTCGGGATGCCAGGTCCTGGATCCTGGTCTGCCTGCTAATGAAGTTCGGGTGCAATCAATATGCCACCTATGTACACGACCTTCTCCAAGAGCAACTAAACTCGAGATTGACTAGAAAAATGATGGGAAAACTTGATGCACTGGAGAAAATAAAGAAGAAATATTGAGTAAAGAAAAGTGCTTAAGAAGAAAAATGAATACAATTAAATAGAATATTGCTTAATATTTGAATACATTAAATTTGAATGATTTTTAAAATACAAGAAATAAAAATGTTTTAATATAAGGTTAGTAGAGTAATAAACCAAATTGATAAGTTTACCTACTATTTATATTAATATAAACGTACGAAATCATTAAACAGATTCTATGAATTCTTTCCATCTGTCCCCAGGGTCAGTGTCCTTTAATTAGTTTTCCTCACTTTCCTTTTAAGGCTCTTGGCGTCACTGCAATTTCCTGGCTTGTCAGTTAAAGATTTTATGTTGCTTCCTTAACTTTCTTTTTATTCAATTTTTTTCTGATCCAGCTTTCATTGCATTTTCCTTTAGCATTTTCCCAGCGGGCAGCTAGCTTCCAGCTAGGAGTGCTTCGTGTTCGTGGACATTTGTTTTCTATTGCGCTTGCATCCTGTCCAAGGATGTTGTGAATGGTCAGAAATGGTCGCACATTAGGCGAAGCATGAAAATTTGTTTTTGTTTTTATGTTGACAATTTTCCTGTTGTTTGTCTCACTATCAAAGCGAAATCTTTATATTTTTGTATAGTTCACGCACGGCCAAGCAAGGGACGTCAAAAAGATAAAATCAAGATAAACAAATGTGTTTTTAATGGAAACAAACAAACAATTATTTTGTATTTCAACAAGTCGAAAAATGCTTTTGAGTTGTGTGAATTCATTTAAAATAATGTTTATTTCCGTATCCATTTTTAAGCACTTAAATTCCACTTACATTTATTTTTCCAGCAAGCATTTCTTGCTTTCAATCAAGTTACACTTAAAATTGAAAAGTGTCACACATAACTGTTTGGGTTCTCTTACATTTTCCTGTATTTCTTGGACAATTATTAAGTACACAGTTTGAATAGTTTATTTTAAGTACTGATTAGCCTAGGTTTACTTTCAAAAGTACAAATACATTCGGTTGAATTGCCAAAATTTGCCAAAGATAATTTCGGCTATTGTTTACTTTAGCCAAGTCAATGATAAATTCCGGAATTAGTTTGGCCAGAGGTCGTTCAAAGGGTTTTGTTGTTCAACTATTTCGGGTTATGCAAACAGTGGGGGAGAGGAGAGGAGTCTATGGTAATTGTATATTTGTTTGCCGGAGGCTGCTTATCCTTTCGACACTATTTAATATTTATGACAACAGTTTAAGTGAATTTTTATTACTTAATTAGCATTTATTGAATTCGATTATCGTCCCGTTGAACGCACAATTGAGTTAATGCCCGCAGATGCTTAAAAAACGTTTAGCTCAATGTAAATTCAAATATACACGGTTAATTAAGCTTCATTTGAGATTATTGTTATGAATTGTTATGCAAATATTCCACTCTTTTTTATACATATTATTTTTACAATTACATTGCAATTTAATTCGATTTGTAGTGTTCTTTTTTCTGTGAATACTTTGTTCGTTTTATTTCCCATGGAATTGTTTGCATTTCTGGAATTATTTCTGCGTTTTATTAGGGTCTTAGGTTTGGTGACTATTTAACAAGATTTCTATCAAATGGATTTCTATTTGCCACTCTTCAAAGTCTCTCCTCGAACTCTAAGATTAAATCTTTGGCTTACTTTAGTAGCTAAACTAACGCCCCGCCCAACTTTTTCTATTAACCAAGTGCTCCACAACCAGCCACACCGACTTATTCTAACTTTTAGCGACTTTAAAAGATTTCACAAGCTTATTCTAGCGAAGTATGTAAACTGGAAAACGACAATAAAATTATGCACACTTAATAACACGGAAAACTTATTCGAAGGCTTAACCGATTAGCAGGCCACTGCGAAAACGGAGAAAGTTTTACATATTTCATTGGGTTTTCCTTAAATTTTGTATATGTTTATCTTATGTAATAATTTATAGAGTAATTTAAATTAGGCGTTTTACTATGATTCTGGACCCTTTACGGGTTGAACTTAAATAAATAAAGATAACATTTAGCAAAACTATTCAACATAAATGTAAATTTATATAATATTTCCCTTTTAAGATCCTCATCTGTAAGAAATTATTAAATCAGCTATTATTTTATTTATGTTTATACAAATTTCAAGTTGAAAATATGTTTTATTGTTTACAGTATATAAAATCAGAGTCATTTCTTAGCTAGACTTTATTTATTTAATTTTCATTGACGGTTTGTGTTTACCTTTTATTTAATTTGTTATTTATTTCCCTCAAAAAAATTAAAGAATATCATTGAATTGTTATTATTTCTGCCTTGTTTGAAACTGAGATTCCTTAAGGTACAAAACCTACAACTATTCCCCGCTCTCGCATAGCTCTGACTAACCCATAGTAAATATCATTATCCACTGGAGGAGGAGGCTTAACCTACAGCAGGCACTCCGACTGCCTGCGAAGCAGCCGACGATCCAGGACCGTGTCCAGCTCCAGTTCCAGCTCCGGCTCCAGATCGGCCTGCACTCACCTCCGGGCGATGAACACCACCGTTTCCAGGGGCATCGAGGGAGCCCGCTCTTATAAGTCCGTGTGCAGCACGGGCGGCTTACAGGAGTTCGTCTCCGCATTGACCACCAGCAAGGTGGCGGCTCCTGCTCCTGCTCCTGCTCCCGCTTGTATCTCGGCGGGAACCTGATGAACCGACGGCTGGATACTGGTGACGGCATCCGTGCCCGTCGTCGTGGTGGTTGTCGTTGTGGTGGCTGTGGCCATCAGCGCATTGTTATTCCTCGACGCCGCCAGAGCCTTCTTCTTGGCCACAGAACCCCGCTGGGCGTTACCCTTACCACCTGCACCGCCAATTAGCCGCTCCGACTGGCGACCCTTGCCGAACTTGGGGAAGAAGCTGTTCTCCAGCTGCAGCTGGGCATTGACGTCCTTGCGGGCAGCACAGGTGCAGGCCTTCATGAAGCTCTTCTTGAAGTTGTCGCTGAGGAAGGCGTAGAGGATGGGATTCATGGCCGAGTTGGAGTAGCTGAGGCAGCCGCAGGCCAGGAATACGGCCAGCTCCAGGCGGGAGGCGCAACTCTGCGGCGCCGAGCTGATCAGGGCCACCTGGGAGATCCAGTGGGGCAGCCAGCACATGATGTACACCGTGATTACGGTCAGCACCAGCTTGGTCACCTTACGGTGTGACCTCTTCTTCTCCTTGCTCTTGTGCTTGGGTCCCACTGTGTGGAGTTTGCGGATCACCAGGCAATAGAAGACCAGGATGAAGGTCAGCGGCGTGGCAAAACCCAGCACCAGGGAGTACAGTATGAAGGTGGAGTCCGTGTGCGAGTTCTGGGTGTCGGGCCACTCGATGTTGCAGGACACGTTCCCATTGCGCGACTCCACCGTGCTGGCGAACAGGATCACCGGCAGCATCAGCAGCACCGAGGTCATCCAGGCGAAGGCCGACACCAGCTTGGACACAAACGGTGTGCGGTAGCGCGGCGAGGATATGGGATGGCAGACGGCTATATACCTGTCCGCCGACATGATCAGCAGGAAAATCGAGGAGGTGAAGGACGTAATCGAGGTGCTCACCATGTACGCCTTGCACATGTAGTTGCCAAAGGACCAGTTGCCCACCTGCATGGTGTACAGCAGGAAGGGTATCCCTATCAGGAAGCACTCGTCCGCAATGGCCAGGTTCAGGATGTATATGTTCGTCACCGTTTGCATTTTGGAGAAGCGCAGCACCACATAGATCACCAGGGTGTTGCCAAACAACCCTATGATGCAGACCAGTGCGTACAGGATCATCGTGATGAGCTTCAGGATGAAGTTGTAGCTGTACGAGCAGTCCGGATCCACATCGTCATCGTAATCGGGATACTGGCTGCCATTGTCCGGCGGCGGTCGCAGCTTGTGGTTCAGGTGCAGACGCGTCGCCGGCGGCCCCATTGTTCCATTCAGGGCCGACAGATTGCCGTTTATGGTTTTGTACAAGTCCACAGCCATGGCCAGGGACTCCTGCTCCTGCTCCTGCTCCAGGCCCTGATTGGTTCCATTTGGCGCCACTGTCAGCTGCTCTGTGGGTGTTATTAAGCTCGTTAGTGTCAGTGCTGTCAGCACAAATAACAGAATGCCAGAGAGGACATTGCCGTTGGTCGCGATCCTGATGCTGCTGCTGCTGCTACTGCTCCTGCTGTTGCTGTTGCTGCGGTCAGCAGCTGGCCCTTTCGGTCTCGAATGCCCTTTCATGTCGGCCCACCGCATCCTGGCCCCCCCCTTACCGGGTCCTGGGTCGCTGCAACTGGTCAACGGTCGCCTGCTAATTTTCAGTCGGCGGTCGGCTGCCTGTTTGATGATGCCCCAACCAGCTAAATGGCAAATATTTTGATATGCTTTCCATACTTTATGACCGGGACGTCACATGCTGTGGGGTTGCAGGGGTTTCTGGAAAAGAGCGAACGAGATGTGAGATTGATTAGTTACCGCGAAGGGAATTCAGAGTCAGCTTAATTAGCTGGGTGAACAGGGAGAATAATAATGGTACTTAAATACATAAAACATATATGAAAATGGTGACAGATATACCTCAATTTAGTATCCTTTAATGGAGTTTCCCACCTCTCCAATACCTTGCTATAATCCCCAAGCTCCCTCCGGTTAAACTCTAGTCCATCCACAGCTAAATCCCTAACTAGCGCGTATTATTTACTGCCAATATTGAGCGCATCCTATCAGCATTTCGAGCCACTATACCCCATTCCCAGTGCCACTGGCAGTGCCGTCGTGTGAACATCTTCCTGCAGACAATGCAATCAACTATATGAAATTCTGCTCGTTTGCTTGTTTGCCCGGATCCGCCTCCAGCTCCTGCTCCTTCTCCTGGCCATTTTCCGGCGTGCGAAAAAAATGATTCTCCATCTGGCAAGTGAAAAATGAAAAGCGAAGAAGGGACAGGAATAAAGGAAAAGCCAGAGGGAAACAAGGCAACACAACAACAAGAGGGGAAAAAAGGAGAACATGACAGCAACTACAAGCAATTAACTTTCACATAACGTGAGCCCAAAGGAAAGAAGCGTAATTCATATAAACTCAATTTATTGTTTGGTGCCAGCACCAGAAATATAATTAAATAGAACTTGAAGTGAGTAAACAGTTTAGAATGGACCTGCAAATGAAGCTGAAATATGGCTAAATGTTAGGAAAATTCAATAAACTAACAGGCAGTAAAATTAAATATATTTTTCACCTGAAACATACATTTGTAGTTATAAAGATAATCATTACTTAGATATCCGTAAAGTAAATTATTTAAATAATAATTGTTTAACCGTTTAGATTGGCTCTTAATTGCGATATTTAAATAATAACACAGCATAATATTCATACATTAATATTAACCTTACAATCTTCCCTCTTCTAAACTTTGTTTAAATTAAACACAGCCTTTTCTAATGAATCCTGATCTAAATTCAGTTCAAAAACGTTTCCTATTAGCACTTTCCCTTTGCCAACTTGAAATCATAATTAATAAGCAATTTGTTTTGAGGTTCCTTAAGGTCCCCAGGCATTTTAATGGGGGGAAAACTCGAAGTCAGCCCCCTCCCCGACCACATGTCGGCGAACAGGAAAACTTCTGAGGCCAGGAGCCAAGAGCAGGCCACAAGACATATATTTACTCGTGCCAGGAGTACCGATGAAGGCCACAAACTTCTCGGTCAGTAGCCAGGCGGAAACTTTTGCAGACAATTGCAAACAGGCCAATAAGAGACGCAGCCAAGTTTTCCGTTCGTTGGCCGAAAAACCGACAACAAGCCAAGGCCGACGACTGAAAGGAAATAGCCTGAAGGGAGGCAGGACCTCCTCCTTCCACGGCCGAGACAGATAGAATTTCCCTGATTAATTAATTGGCGTAATCCTAGTTAGATAAACTCCGTGAATTGCCGCGGAATTTATGAGAACTGCTCTTCCTTTGGCATTAACTGGGTCAACAGCAGCTGGGCCTAATGACTTTACGACACGATCGGGTTAACCCTTAACTTCGGCCAAAAGCCCCACAATTAGATTGGATGCAGCTGCTTTGATAGTGGCCATCATAATTGCCACACTGAGAGAAATACAGAGAAGACTGTGAGTTTGTTCTTGGGAGAAACAACATAATGCTAATATTTTAGAATTTATTTAAATCTATTAATATAATTAACGAAGCATCCAAAGAAGAGCTAACTTTAGTAGTATAGTGTCAATTGCAATTTTTTTAAATGTAATTTTTGTTATACAGATTAGGATTTCGTAAACTTCTCTTAAAGAAAATACTATTCTAATTGTGGAAAAATCTAGTTTTCTCCATAAACTTGTACCTTGTTCCCCTTACACCTTGATTAGCCAGACAGATGCTCCGATAATTACACCTGGTCAGGGGAGAAAGCGAGGCTCTGTCTGTGTCCTCCTGCCTGCTTCTCGTCAGACGGTACAAACAAGGATAGCAATCAATTGCTAAACATGTTGCCATTGACGATGATGGTACCACCACCTTCCAACCACCTACCCAGCCAGAGCAAAGTCCGACCAATTCCGCTCTCCACACAAAGGCCATAAAACGCTTGACTACCGATTGATCTGGCCAGTGGAGCAGAAGATATGTGTTTTTGGCTCCGCCATTGGAGTGGTCGTGAGTTCTGACCGGACCGGAGGCAGTGGTAGCTAGTGTTACGACCAAGTGACTGATGAAACTATAATTGGCAGACCTGTGTGGGTCTTAATGAGGCAATATCGCAAGTTTTGTGCTAGGTCCTTTGTACTTTTCGGTGTTGGGTGGAAAGTTTAGACTGAAACATTGGTAAACGAGTTTCTAGTCAAGCAAGTACCTTTGAGCTTTAGTAAAATGCTCTTTAAATCATTACCAAATATCTTAATCTTCACATGCTTATCCGAAATCTAACGTTTAACCTTTAAAAGTTAAACTCTGGGCGAAATATTATGGCTCTGGCTCCACTCAATTTTCATTCTTATTCAAATTTGATGCTGCTTAGCGAAACTTTGTTTAGACTCCACGAAAACTGAATTGAAGAACCTAACGAAATCTAATGGAATTTCTTTTTTCGCGTGAAAAATATCTTTTGTTTTCAGCGCCTTTGTTCCACCTGAGCACCATGGCGAGTAAACTTTTAGCTGTTATCTTTCTCACTCATTGGCCAAGTCATTGTCATGCATAGAGTTTCCCTCTCTATCGCTGGCCCTATTCCCGCCTCTCTTTCCCTTTGTTTCCCTCCTTGTCGTCGTCTTTGGCATAAATTTTCACTTCTGTGTCGTGGAGAGCACTCGGCACTCGGTACTCGGGCTTTTCAACTTTTCCTCGGCTGATTTGTTTTTCCTAGCAGCATCGCCTTATGCCCTGACTTTTAGCCAGGCAAAAACCAACACACACACACACATCTCCTGTCGATATTCCACTGCGGAAGCCATTTGCTTAATTAAAAATTACACACATTCGAACTGTTGTGCAACACTTGAACCGAAATAAACGCCAAATCGGCTTATGTCAACCCATTTAATTGGTAAATGCACAAAAATAGCTAGCAGTTCTCCCATCACTCCTCATTCCCGGTGGATTTGGGGGCTTTCAAATCATATTTCCACTTGCGAATGGGGCGGTGAATTATGCCGATTGCCTGACTAATTTGTTTGGTAAGCTCTCCTATCTGGATTGAATTTCCCCGGCTGAATGCGATTAAGAGCCTCTGCAGCCAATCGAGAAGCAAAATTAATTTTGAAACGATTTCATGTGCATGATGCATGAGCTCTAAATCGGTATGGGATTTATTAGTGATAGTGATAGTTGATGGGGAATTTTATTAATTAATTAGTTAGGATTGAGCCTATATTTTCCATACACTGTTGAATTTTTTGGACGGGAATTCATTAAATTTTTAATTTGTAGATAACTTTTAAGTTATACAAGTTTTCTGTTATGTCAATCTTTATTTCTAAATGTATTTAAAATATCAAAAATTTAGTTAGTTAGTTAGTTAGTTAGTTAAGAAAATTCTTATCCTCCTTAATTAAGGTTGTATATTTTCCAACATGCCCTAAGCCCTAAAAATATTGCTCTATTATCCTAAAATATTGACTGATCAAAAGTTTCTTTTAGACAGAGTTACAAATAAAACTTTCCGAGTTAGCACAACTTTCTGCTACATTTTCATCCCACTCACATGGTGGCTTTATGGTTTCTGGCCCTAACTCACATAAATACATTCGCACCTGGCTGACGCCTGGCGAAATATTTTGCCATAATTTATGTATTTGCCCTGCGACCCACAATTTCCACTTGATTCCGGCTAAAATGTCCGTAAGAGCTCATCCGTGCGGCGTCGAGGAGCTCACGTTCTCACCTGAATTCCGGGATCTGGACTCCCGGACTCCCTGGATCCTCCGACGTCATTGTCGTTTGGCCAGGTCATGATTTATAAATAATTAAATATTTATTTTCGCACATCGTAAATGACGCTGGCAGGCATCGATGAGGGTCTGGTGTCAGGGTGACGGGCCGGGAGATTTGTTTTGTGGCCCCCAGACCATATGCTCATTAATATTAATAAGGCGATGTTAGCGAGCAGCAGATGGCCCGACCCAGCGACCCGGGTTTCCCCCAATATCTTTCCCGGTCTCTCGCTGCCCCCACCTCAACAGGTGGCTCCGCGTGCACACGTGTCGCCGCCATCGCCTGACGACGGCCTTGCCCTTGCCAGCGCCGTAATCAAGTCAAGTGCCATCGACTTGGCCACAGAAAGTTTCAGCTGGAAACCTATGCCCAGCCCGGCCCGGGGCTGGGCCAGAAAACCTCGGCTCGAATCCAATTTCCATTATCCAATTTAACGCCGGCATGCGCGCATAAATAAGCCTGGGTGGAGACCCTGATAGAGATCCCGGACCCCGGCGGGATGATCCCCGAAATGTGCTTTGTTATGCAAATCTCAGCGAAAAATAAAGACGGAATAGTATCAATCTTCTACTTAGACAGGCTAAAACGTTTTTTATGGGGACACATTTTAGGACAGCTTAAGTAAGTTTATTTTCGGTAAGTTTAAGTATGAGAAATACAGCAAGTAAAATGTGATAAAATCATGAATTTAACAAACACATTATTAATATTTAATTTTGTTTTACACAACTGCTAAAAATATTCTCCGGCTAATAAAAGTTCTTTTACTACAATTACCTGAAGTTTCCCTTAAGGGCCACAACAATTTCCACGAAATGTGTCTCTTTCAACTTTAAGCAAAGTTCAAGGGGAAGAAATTGTCTAAGGATATTTTCGATGCGTTCCCAGAGTGGGATATTGAAATATACAATTTATTATTTATATGTAAACAACAGAGGGAACAACGAGGACGACAACGCAGAGAGACAAAACCAGAGACAAAAGCGAGCGTTTACCAGTTTCATGAATTTTTCACTGAAACCAGAATAAAGTGAATGAAAACAAAGGGAAATGCTAAAGTAAAATAAAACGCCTACATGAAAGACACTTTGTTAGCTTTGCGAAGGTCGAACCACGCCCCCATGACCACGCAACTCTCAAAGCCCCCTCCCATATCACAGGTGTGCGTGTCGTGTGTGGGAGTGTGTGTATGGATGGGTGTGTGGTATTCAGGTGAGTTTGGTGTTTAAAACAAAAAGAGGAACTTCTCAAGTAACCAAATGTTAAATCGACAAAGTATACACCCTAACTTAGTGAGAAATTATTTCAAATAAATCAATGAAAATATTTATAATAATAATTTAATTTAATTTAAGAATACAAATATATTTAAACGTTTAAGTAGTATAATTAAAATTCTCAAATCACTATCATATACCCTTAGCTACCTCTTACATTTGCAAAAGTGCCACAAAAACTTCCACAATAGAGCACAAAAAGGGCGAAATTCGTGCTCAACGCTTAAAAGTCGATTTCAGACTTTTTTTTTTGTCGTTTAAAAATGTTTTCGTACATTTTTTCCCCCTGTCCCCGTATCAGAGGTGAGCGAGCAATTTTCTGTTATCTCAATAACTTGATTTATGCTCAGACAAAAAACCCACAAAGTTCATCGATTATTTGGGCAGAGTTTCGGGCAACTGCCTTTAAGTCTATGAATTTTCATACAAAAATGAAAGAAAATGAGCCACGCGCGCTTTCAGCAACATTTAATGTCAGTGTCACGCCCATAGAGCCCCAGTTCGGCCCTATCCCCACGATATATCCCATAGCTTTCCGACGAGTAGCAGTTAGACAATAAATTAATTTCAACCCTGGGGAGTGGGGCAAAATCAACTCAAATCAGTGTCTAGACGAGGTGGAAAACTATGGTTTGGTGGGGCTCTAGCAATGGCTATGAAAATGGAAATGGCGGGTGGGAAAACCCTGGGAAAAACCACTGGTGGGGCGCGTGCTGAATTTAAAGATATGGTATGGACTGGGTTCTGCTTATCCTCATCCAGTGCCCAGGGCCTATTTGCTTATAAAATTTTCTTTCAGTTCTTTTTTTCTGTTTTGGTTTTCATATTCATCCTTGGAATGGCTTACGGGTTGTGCGTGAGACGAATTATGTCACGGCATCATTTGCAGGCTCTTTCGGGGCTCAAGAAAATGTATTCAAGAAAGAAACCTGCCAGATAAGTGAATTCTAATTTATGACAGCGAAGAAAAACATAAATAAAGGGGAAAATTGGGAAAATTAAACAATAATAAATAACAACCTTTGCACCCTTTTTTAAAGAGGGGTTTCTTCCCGAAATTGTATTCTTAAAGGTACAAAAATTTCCATAGAAATGAGTGCTTACATCGCAGTAAAAACATAAAATAGTTTAAAAATGGAGGTAGCCAAGGGATGTATACCCTTTGATTGTGAACGTTGCGGTTTGAATTAAAATCCAAGGAAAGATGTATGACATAACAGAGTTTAATTATAAGTACCCATAATGTATATTTCCAACAAATAAAATACATTGATAGATAGCTTTTAAGTACAAAAACCTCAACGAAATAAGAAACATGTAGATACATTTTACTACTTTTTTCGCTTAAATCTTAGCTTAATCTACCGCTTGAATAGAACCCCTAGAAAGAGTATCAAAGTAAACAGAAATACAGTGAGACTTTAAGACTTTGAGGAAGAGATGAAAATGTGGCGAATGACTGAACAATAAAATGCGAAATATGTAAGTTGGAATGCACGTAAAACACCGAAGAAATGTGACAAAGTTGCGAGCTCTTCCCATAACCATAACCCTCCGCCTCCATCTTCGACCTCATCATCGGCCTTCGACTTGTTATAAAAATATGTACACAGCAAAGGATTGTTTGACATAAATTTATGGACTTTTTCGTCCCTTTCCTCGATGTTGCCTTGCCAGGAACAGGACGTGATGGCGCGATAAACGGACAGTGTCCGCATAAATCGTATCGCAGCAGAACATATAACATAAACAAACCCAAAATGGAGGTCAACATCGTAAAAAGCAGCGGTTCAGAAGCCGAACATGATGTTGAATAAAAATAAAGGAGGCGAGGGTGTTCCAAACTATAACCCGATATGCAGATCATTGAAATTGTTTCGCTACAAACACACGCAAATTATGACTTTTCGAACATGACAGAGCCTAAGTAAGTTGACATAAAATTTATGGCCGCAGAATAGCCGTCCGAATGTTGGCTAAGTGAAACATGAGCCCATAAAAATGATGACTAGGCCTCGAAATATTCCAAATGAAAATAGAAATTCCCGGAAGAGGAGGGCCAAAAACGAGGCTATAAACTGCGCTAAATGGTTTCGCTCTTGATGGGATTAATAAAGTAAGTTTTGGGTTTAGTAGCGAAGAAATATGGATATTCCTAATAATATTTATAGTTAGCACAAAACAGAGTAGAGTATTTTCTCTACTTCAAGGAAGTCAGAAAACATACGACTTAAGTTTAATTTTTGGGTTTAAGAGCAGGATAGTCAGTATCCACAATTCCAACAATTAATCCCAATTAAATCACTTAATGCAATCGATAGTTCTGCGAAGCTTTCTCCTGTTTTCCTGCAACAAAGCCTCTCCTGCCGGTTATCAAGCAGCCGTGGAAAACAAGACAATCAAACTTTCATCAGCAATTTCTCAATGTTTGGCTGCCTTGGAAGTTTCTCCTATTTTCGTCATTCAAGCTGAAAGTTTTCAATTAGTCACACGACTGCACAATTAAATTTTTCTGCCACTCCCAGCTCAGGCTCCAGGCTATCTCATCGCTGTCCTTAGGTCTCTCAAAGGACTCCGCTCGAGGACCACCTATGGAAGATGGTAGGAAGCAGCAAAGACATTTATCTTCGGTTGTTTCTTCCTCGGAAAACGAGGAAAAGCTGCTGCAAAAGCAGAGTGGAGTGGAGTGGAGAGTCACAAGTATTTTTCCCATGGGACCAACTTGTCGTAATTCACTTGGAGCGCAAGTTTCGCCATCAATAAATTTTTGCTGCGTCCGAACACTTGTTGCACTTTGAAGTTTTCCATCGGTTTGGATTGCTTGTTTGGTCGGTTTTCCGAACTGTTGAGAGAGCAAAGTTTGGCCGGGAAAACTGCCCAGGGGCAGGGTGTCATAGTGTATCACTTTCGCCGCTGAACATCGATTACAATTTTCGGTCATTTCTTATTGAATTTTATTAATTTATGGCCAAGGAGATAAGGGTAGGAGGGTACACAAAAAATACCAAAATTAAGCAAAATCAACAATATGTTAATCATATTTTATATATGTAATAAAAGCTTTATTGAAAAGGTGTAAAATATATTAATAACTTTTAATATCAGACTGCTACAAAATATTCCATTTTAGTCTTTTTATTTTATAGATAGTGGTGTAAAGTAGAGTTTTAAATCATTTCTGCATCAAAAAGCCAACAACTCTTTAGCCCAACATATTATAAATAAGCCACTGCGAACTCTTTTAGAAAGTCACGAAATATTTCGTTGACAGTTTCCATGATTAGGCATTAACATAAAGTTTTCGCAACTGATTTACTATATGAAGGGCACGGACATATTATGCAAAACATGGCCCATCTATTTTAAGCCTGGCCAGCAGATTCAACGCATAACTCAGGACTGGCAACAACCGAATTGGCCTGTTGTGTGTGGCCGCAATTTGGGCCAACATTTCAGTGGAGCCTGGCCTGACACGATGACGTGGCAGATGTTGCCACAAAAGCTGCACATTGGAAAATATTGAAAACATATTTTCTAGTTAGGGAAATTAATAAAGAAAATAAATTAAATTATATACAAAATTAGTACAAAGTTTACTTTAATTATTTTTAGTTTTTTTTTGTAATACATTTTACATCTTATTAATATTTAATTTGCTTCCAAATCATTTAATTTTCCCTAGTGTACGTATTCAAAAATGTTGTAACTCTGCTCTAATTGGAATGACAGGGCCAGTGAATCAGCTAATGCCAACATTTTGGGGCTTTAAGGGGAGCTACCCATCGTTGCGAATTTAAATCTGCTGCAGGCAGTAAAGGAACACTTCTACAACTCAATTTGGAAATGAAACTGCCGCAAAAACGCAGCACCACGCCCACCTGAAGGGTCGTAAACGGGCCAAGGCTCAGATGGACTGCCAAAGTAGAACTGGACTTGATGAACTGACGTATGAGTCCGAATCAGTATTTCGGCGAGGAATGGGCGGGTGAACAAGATGGACTCGACTGAATTATGCAATGGACAGTCGAAGAGGCAGTGGCACAAACCCACTGCAAGTGCAACCAGAGAAACACTGAGAGAAGCCAGGCAGGAGGTAAAAAGAGGCAGATGAACGTGTGTGGAGGGAGCTCCGTCATGAGGATACCTTTTGGTGGCAAGGTAAAGAGCTTCCCTTTTTTTTTTTGAAAGAGAGAGGATGTTGCACATACGTCTTTACCATCTGGAGAACTGGGGAATTGCTGGGGTAATTGCAAAATGTAATTGAGGTGCTCCGCCATTGAGGTTCGTCCTCGTCACTTCACCTGATTGATGGCAGCCGCAGAATTAAAGGGGCTTACTGTCCTCGTATTTAAGGATACGATTCAAGGGCGTTTGGAAGTGAATTTGCACTTTAAGTTTAATTTACAATAAAATTAGTTTTCTTTAGGCATTAATTCGTCACATTTAATTACCTAATTCCTGGTAAACCCTGCCATTGGCTGCTCATTTAAATTATTAAATTGCCAGCCAAGAAAAACTTGTAATTTTATTACGCTTCATTGAGACCATTTCGCCGCTCTTGATCCCTTTTTTCCTGGTTTCCCTCTTTTTCAACTGCTTTCGGCCGCACCTTTGGCTGAAATTTCAATTAAAACCGTTTGAGGAAAGGCCAAGTGATAGCACTTGATAAATTTCAATGCCCCAGAGACCTCGACAAAATTATAAATCAAAGGGAAAGCGCCTCAACAAGGGGTGAAGCTACAGATAGAGGGCAGTTCAAGTGGCGATAAACAACTTAAAAGGTCGTGAACGAAATTTCAATAGAGAGTACCGCTTGACCCCGATTTTCAGGAGGAAAACTGCCTTTACTTTATATTGCCAACTTTATTTGTTGTGGAAGCGGGCAGAGGCTCTATACCCCTTAAAAAACTTTTTACATTTTGTTTCCGTTTGTCTGGTTTTTTTGTACAGTTTTTCGTGGCACAATTAGTTTGGAAATTTTATTCGATTCCCCCCATTGATGAATTCACTGGGAAATTAATTTGGTTTCGGCTGCGGCTGGCAAACTTTTCCTTTTCACAATTTAGCTCAATTTTTGAGCTCATTATCTGCTTCTGGTAACCTTTTGAAGTGAGGGAACTTTCTTAAGGGTTTTTTTTTATGGTAAAACTTTTAATAGATTTATAAGAGTTTAAGGAAAGTTTGGAATGTAATTTTTTGCACTTCTTATTTGGATTTCTCTTTTTGTTTTGCTTTGGAAGCTTAGCTTGATTTCAAGGTAAAGCAAATGATATTAAGTATGCCTGTGCTTCAAAGTTTCAGCTTTTAACTATTAAATTCAATCTAAATTCAATGGAAATTTCAAATCTAATTTCAGATCAGTTTGTGGCTGTATAAGTGGGCCAAAAGAGTTAGCGACCAGCAAAGAATTTACTACATTTAATTTATTTTAACAACAACAGAGACACTATGTTATTATTACGTTCTATTGTTTCACACTAGCAATAACAACAATTAAGGCAACTGAAACAGTAATAGAAATAACAGCCGAATTTTATTATCTATTCCAGGGAATGAAGAACTTGGGTATAAACTATTAATTTACCCTGTAATATAATATATACAATAGGTGTACTTAAATATAATATATAGAAAAGGATTGTTATTAACAAATCAAATTTATCAATTTATCAGGATACTTTAGCTAACTATATGTGTGTTTACATCAAGATTGTTCCTCTATTATTTTTCTTTCTCTATATTTTAAATAAAATCAATCTTAATAAAAACCAGGTATCTGCTAGTCGTAATATCTTGACTTCTGGCTGTTTGTTTTCATTGAAATTAATGCAGATATATCGTGTGTCTGTGGGTGTGCCACTGATAACAATGTCGATTTAATTACATTTTATTGACTCCGCCGCGTGGAGCCTTAAAGCGGTGGCCAGGGCGAGCGGGGTTTGGCTCTGGCTAACGGGGGCGTCATAGTTATGAGCTCTTATCAAATAACAGTAGCAGATAATGCCGTAATATAGACATATATATTTATATATACACAGAAATACTTGGGGCCAGATTGTTGTTGCAATTTAATTACACTTTCATTCCAGACCTGCTCTGTGTGTTTCTGATGAACTTGATTTGTGTTTCTTTCTTAATCCCAAATTTTTGTTTCTCTTCATGTTTTCTGATTAAAGCAGACTTACAAGGTCGTTAAAGAATATTTGTAATTTTAATGTAAAGTGTATTTAATGGAATTACTGCGATTATTTAAGCTGTACTATTAATTGCAAGGAAATTGAACTAATACTTTACTATAGAAAAGGATATTGAAGGTGTTAAATAATACCCTGCAAGGGTATAAAAATTATCTTAAAAACTTGTATTATTGTATCTTATTTTTCCTTATTTCCTGTAAAGATAGAGCATTAGAATCTCGACTTATCGCTGCTGTCGCACCTCTAGATAGTCGCTATATTGTTTGTACGATGGGGTTGTTCCCGTCTACTTGTTGTTGCCACTACTGTTGTTGGTCATAAGCACGTAATTACTCACACAATCAAGAAGCGAGTACACCGACGCGTAGATGGACGCAGCAGGGTCACAAATACAAACACATTATGTAATTACATTTAATTATCTGCATTGAGTTTGCGGTCTCCAAAGACGGCAGCTCGCTCCCCCTCAGTACCAGCCAGTAGTTGCTGGCACCCTTTCTCTCTCTCTAGGCGTTTATTAATTTAGGTAGTTTTTTCATGTCCTGCAGCTGGGGGTAAAACTACCGCACATTTGAGGCTTTTTCCCCTAAAGGAAAATGACTTTCCGAGTAAGATATTTGGCAGTTTGCCCCTGGAAGTATGCTGCATTTCACTGTGACAGCCTCTGCAGAGGAACTGGCACAAGCAGAGTCACACTTGCAGTTGCGGGTTTGCAGCATCGGCAATAAGGATTCGGAATTCCAGCAGCATTTATGGGAGCAGTGGCACATGCAGGAGACTCCCCCTCTTCTGGGTTCTTTGACAAATTTGGCAAACCATTTCGTTGGCACATAAAGCCCTGGCCTGCCAATATACGCCAGCCGCCTACATAATGCATAGGGGAACAGTGCGCGACGGGAGTATATGAAATAGAGAAGAAATCTATCAAAACATTTCAGGAAAGAAACAAACACTCTAAATATCTCTCAATAAATATGTAACTCTTCAGTGTTTTAATAATTTATTAAAATATTCTGTACATCATTTATTAACCAAATGGGTTCCGTTCGTTCACTGACTCGTTCTCCCTATGACTGCTTTTAATAGTTCCTCTTGAATGTATTTTATGACACGCACTGTATGTGTGGGACTTTTATGACATTTTATATATGCGCCTTGGCCACTCCTCGACTTACTTCGCCTTCTCCGCCTCCGTCATTCGTTGTCACAAAAGCAACAATGCCACTTGGCCAGGACTTTGAGGATTCGCTTTTTCTTCTTTCCTGCGGAAAATGTGCGCTTTAACATTATGCGATTTGGGGGATATTTTCATTTAAGAAGATTTCTTCAAAGCTTCAGGCTCAAGCTCAGACGAAATTAATAATTCAAGTAGAGTGGGAAAATTGGAAGAAAATGGTTGTTGATTTCGATTTAATAATGATATTTAAGGATATTACTATTTAATTTCCTTCAAAAGGAATTTCTGTTTTGATTGAACTAAATATGGAAATTTTTCCTTTAAATGATTTTCAAGATAATTGATTTTAATGGGAAGCTGTCTTTGAATTTATTACAAGACCCCTAAAAATGTGCTGATTCTAATAAACTTGCAAAGTAATAAATGTTGATGTTCTTTCATTATAGTCATGACTCTGATAACTGTCACTGGACAATCATTTTACACTTTTTGAGGGCATAAAAGTCGGCAGCTTGTTAAATTATTGACTGTGATTTTAATGTTGAATAAATGATAGTAGCTCTTAGGGAATATAAAAACATAAAGAGAATTTATTATGAAAATTTAAAAAAGTGACACTTACATTCCCGACTCTCTTTAAAATTCCCAACTCTCCCTAGAATTTGTCAAATGTGAAAATTATTATCTATGCTGTGAGGACCATAACTTGTGAATGTTATTTTAGCCATCAAAGGCACGGACGATTGTTAAATTTATTGGGCCCACAGGAAGAGGGCCAAAATGCGAATACAAAATATGTTTACAACACAATTACGAGAGCAAACAAGTTGACACCCACACAGGCAAAACAGTTCAACAATTCTGCCATTTCGAGGCATTTCAGCAGGCAAATAAAAAATCCTTGAGGTTAAAACACACACACTGCACACTTAGAGACGGACGGCAGATGGAAAGGTTTCCATCCTTCAGCTTCATCGTGCTCAACTCGTCTCAACTCAACTCGACTCGACTCAACTCATAAGCCATATAAATTTCCGGCTGTCGTCTTTTACCGCTTCGCATAAATTTGACACTTTTTGTTTTATTCTTTGGCTGGGTTGTTGTTTCTCTGGGTTTTTGCATTATTTTTTTGTTTCTTTGTTTATACCAGTATTATGGCTTAGGGGAACCGTTACTTGCGTTTAAGCACTGAACGAGAGCAGTTCCATAACATAGAGTTCATTTTAAGGGAGATTTATGGCAAAGATATGGTGCAAATAATATTTACCTTGAGAAAATTGTGTTTCTTGTGGGGCAAAAACTTGCTTATTTTTTCGGTGATTTATTAACAATATTCGTGGGTTTAAATGTGCAATTTTTGCTTATTAATTGGGGTCCTATTAATCTTGATAAATTACTTGAATGCTGTTAGTCCTTTGTCTTTAAGTAAGAAATATTTTTCACCAAACACTCGACTTGAGAAGTAGACTCTAGACAAGTTCTTCAGTCCATTACGCGTTCGATTTGCCAGTTTCTCGGTTTTAATTCGAGGAACAAGGCCTTCTGGACACGTTCGCAGCGCTTTGTTGACAGGCAACGACTGAAGCCGCCGAGGAAAATCGCCGTCTAACATCAAATGCGATGATGATGATGATGGCCCACTGAGTGGCCAAAAGGCAGCAGCCGAACAGCTGTTCGCCCGAAGTTCGGTTCGTGGACTTCGGCTGGCGAAAAGCTAACAGATTCCGAAAAAGAGGCTTCCCAGTTGGCTCCCCCTAACATGGCCATGTGGGTGGTCTTACCTGTTTGCTTTTCACTCTGTTAGCTTACAGTGCCTGCCATCTGTGTATGTACATTATATTCCTCCAATAATATCACTAAAAGGCGGCACCCCGCTGCCTTTATGCCTCTCGGCCAGGGTGTTTATATTATTTAATATTAGTTTTTATGTTAATGGTTTTTTAATGCCGGCAATTTCGAACCCCAACGTTTCATGTTCAACGTTCTGAGTTTTGTTATTTTTTTAATGCGATGCCCGCTTTTATGTCTGCTGCGCATTTGTTTATAAACAAATTGGGAGCGTTGTATGGAGAGCGCCGAAAGGGGAAATAAATAAATACGATGGCCAGGCAATAACAATTGAAACCAATTATCGGTAATAAGTCAGCTGTCGATTTATGAAAGTGTCAATGCAATCTTCTCTTCTTGGGTCTCTGTGACGTCAACGGTCTGAAATGCTTTTCCATGCATTCTGTTTTCCAAATAAATAATTAGCCATAAGCCATTTGGCGGCCCCTTTGTTTTTGCCAGTTTCCAAGGGGATGAGCTGGGGGGTTGCCTTGATACCTCGAGGATTATTATGATTTCTTCAGTTCGCTCCAAAGAATACATTAATATAGCATTGAAATTAATTTATATACGAGTAAGGGAATTAATTAGTCTAATTTGATGGAAATTGCGTCCAAGAGGGAAGGTGCCTTACTAGTTGACAAAGGCACAAGGGTTCAAATAAAGAACAAAATATACTTCTTAGGGAAACCAGTTAATAGATACTCAAATAATATATTTAATATATAATAGTCCATCTTAAATCCTATTTTAAATATTTATACGTATACTTGTTATGGAAAAATATATTAAATAACCCAAAAGAATTGTTTATTTATTTTGTATGTTATGAATACCTTTTGTCGAAGTTTTTGTAACCTGGCCTTGCCACTTTTGTTGTATAGAATTCAGCTTGTACATTTCCCTGCCCAAAAATATATATATAAGTTTTTAAAGTCGGCAATTCAACCTGCAATCGATCCCTGAATCCTGCGGCAGGGTCTGTTATCTCTTTATCGCTGCAGAACAACTGCTTAAACAAAAGCAGCTACAAGGACACAAGGACAGGAAACAACAGAAAATAACAACAAGTGAGCAGCAGCTCTTGTTCCTTCTGAATGTGTGGACAGTGGCAGTCATAAAATTAACAATCAAGGTTATGTCAATGTATATATTCTTTAAATTAAATCTGGTCATTTCCCTCTTTCATATAATATATATACTAGGGCGGGTCGATTTGTATGGAGGCAAAAAAGTCGCATAAGCGGCACGAAAATTCATGTTCTGGGGATCAAAATAAGCAACTTTGTACAAAGAACCATACCTCTAAAATGCATTCTGATGTTCCCCTTTTTGATGCGAAGGAAAATCTCTTTTGATCAGTAGAGAAATTCCGTTTTGACCCATTTAGAGAGCCCCAATCGAGTCCAAATGTATGACCGACCCCCACTAATTTTCGATGGCCGATCCACCCATGCTAGTGGCGTACCCCTAGACCGCCCCTTGACCCCCCAATAGACCACCCCCTACAAAGATGTTCCAAAATCACCATTATTAGCACGGTGCATGAAAAAAAAAACTATGAAATGCCTAATTTAGGGAAGTATCTTTATCCGATTTAAATGTGCTTGATGGTTATTCAATCAATTGCGATCCTTTCAGTTCAGAGTTTATTCTGTAATGCCGCTAATGTTATTAATTAACCACCGCGGTCATTTTGTTTGTCCTTATTTATTATTGCTCTTAAACAGCTTACCCAGTTTATTAATGCTGTTAATTTTTAAAGCCACTTTGGCTTTGGCTCCACCCATAAATTCCCGATTTATACACGTTTTAAATGTTTTAACTGCAGAACACGGCACCGCGTGCAAGACCGGAAACTGCATTAAAAACTGGAGAGAGGAGAGTATAAGGTGATGTCCGAGGGCGGAGGTGGAAAATGGAGAATGCCGAGGAATGCCGTTGACTGGCTGGGATTGAATTGCAGAGTCTGTCCTCTTTTTTCTTGTGGGTTTTCCGTACTCGAAGTATTTAATACCCTCTACAGTTTATTTAAAGTTAAAGTATAGTATATCAACTAAGCTTTAAAATATTCGTACAAATTTTTGGGTCTTTATTAATTCACAATATATAAAATTTCCCAAATTGTGATGATTACTACTTAATCAATTTTTAAGGTTTGTTCGTTAAAAATCCAGGGTATAGTTGGTTGCTATATATTCTGCTCTTTACCTTTCTGTTTATTTACATTATTTACAGCGTAATAAACTGCGAACTGTAAATACTGTGTACCCTGTTTGCCTACGGCGAGCCAGGATCTCGGCAGGACATGCAATCTGCCATCCCGCCCCCTCTGTTAACGCCTCCTTGCAGCAGTCTGTCTGGGCGGCGAATGCTCGGGCATCTCTTAATAAAAAGCAAATTTGCTGAAGCACATTAAATTGATGTGGCAGAAGGAGTTTGGGGCCGCAGGACCCTCTCTCCCACCCCGAGTGGCAAATTAATATAGGCGAAGCCTCTCTCCGCCAGTTGGCGTCAATTTAATGCCAGGCCATAAAATTTGAAAGGCTAAAAATTTCAGCAGATCTGGCAAGGATTGCTCATATGAGCATGAAAATGCCGTCATAAATGTTGGCTTGCCTACGCAAAAGTCTTTCATCCTTGCTTCTTTTCAGCAGGACTCCCATATTTTTTTACAGCCATTAGAGCTGGACAGTAAAAACTTTTAATGCTGGTCAGCTGCCGATCGAGGGGAGTGAAGCGACAATTATGGGCTCTAATGGTATCTAAAAGAAAATGTTTAACAACATTTATGGACTATATAAGGCAGTGGGTTTGGTGGGAAAATGGAAAGAGAGTGAGTTTTCAATAAATGGAATATTTAGGTATGATAAGTTCTGAAATGATTAGAAGTTAGAGGTATTTTATTTCAATATTGCAGGGTTTCCTTTGCTTTAAAATCATATATTTTAAGAACAGTCAAGAAACTTGATTTCACAAAATTTGCCTAAAAGAAAATGTAATTAAAGGCCTTGCAAATTATTTACACTTCCTGCGTTGCCCTGAATGCGAGTGCAACTTCCTTCCTTCCTGTAATTTATGTGTCAAATAAAAACGTTCCCTCAGCACCTCGTTTTCCTCCGCTTAACGATTTTCTTATGCGTCCTGTACTTCATTCCCTTTTCGTTTGTTTCTTTTGTAAATTTTCTCGGTTCATTAATTCATTTTAAATTACATGCACGCGCAGGATGCAAATTACAAGCGGCATATGCCACTGCAACGATTTCCCTTAACCCTTTTCTTTTGAGCTTTTCTCTCTCCCTCTCTCTTTAAGTTATTTTTGCAAAATCAGCCTTTTAAATATTTTTTTAATGATTACCGTCACTTAATTGGTTTGGTCAGCTTTAGAGACAAAGGACGCGGAAGGGTGTGATTATTTCCATGCCTGGCTTGAATGCATTAACTATGCAAATTTGCAACCTTATTAAATGAATTTTAATTTATTATTATTACACGAGCAAGGCAAACAGAAAGAGCCAGCAGCAAGAACAACATGTTAATTAACATTTAATTGCAGAGCGTAATCAGCATTAAATGGGTTAAGTAAATGCTTAATGTCACATAATTGTTTAATAAATCGATTGTCCACTGAGAGCAACTCAGACTCTCTCGTATTTAAATAAAACTTGGGTCCAATGGGACAGATAACGTGTTAATGTTAATTAAAGGTAAGAGGGTTTCGTAAAATTAAATACTTATTAAAGACTTTATGATCAGACTTAGTTTATACTTTCCTTTAAAGATTACCCTTTTATGTTTCACTTTAAACAAAACTAAACTACTCTTTTTCCCATTGACTCAATCAAGCCATATAGACCAGAGCTCATTTTGTATTCAGTCACTTATAGTATTTCCTTCGGCTTTATTTTCGGTTTGCCCCATTTTACGATCGCAAAATCTGTGAAAGAAATCACGTAATAGATTTGCATATTTATGGCACTTGTGCTAACCCAAACAGCCGCCACGTTTGGGTTAGATATCAGCGTCTCTAGTGTGTTGACCTTAGAGAACTCTTGGATGTGTAAAAGTCCTTCAAAAGGGTATCCGAAGAATAATTTAATGCAAGGGAAATTTAGAAAGAAATTTAGGTAAAGATATTGACAATTATGTATATGTAAAAGAAGGTACTAATTAAACTACTACATTTCCAGTTATTGCATATAATTTTATTAATCAATAAGCAGCAATAAACTCTCTTAACTATCTTTATTGAAATCATTTAAAGCTCTACAGCGCGAGGCATAGGGTTTCCTCTGCTCAAACACAATCCCTGGAAATGTCAACGCACAGAAAAGAAATTAACACACAGTCCATACGGTTCCCAGACCCAGTTTAGTCCGATGCATTGACCCACATTTAAAAGGCAGCTGGCTTACACACTCGCCCACACACTCCATAAGAGGCCGAGGAGGCCTCGTCGAAAAGCGCGTCGATGTACAATTAACCCAATTGCGAAGTGTTGTCAACATGCCGCAAGTCAACTCAACTCGAGCATTCGCTGCGTATACGTAATGTGAACTGTGCTGCAAACTCAGTGGCCGCCTGGCCCCTGTCTGTGTATTTGTTCAGCTGGTGTGTGTGTGTGGCATGTAATTGAGTGTGTGTGTGTGTGTGCCTATGGGAGTGTGTTACATTTCCTGGTATTGTTCAGCAATTTCCGTTAGCACGGCTTTTGTTTGGCTTTCTTTTTTCCTTTTTTTAGCCGGACTAAAAGGAGAAGAAGCTAAAAATGTACTCGTGAAGCATCAAAAACACTGATAGAAATTTGTAACAAGTTATTGTTACATTGTTTTACACAAATGTAAATCATAAAATCAATCTAGAGAGAGGGAAAACCATGATAATTTGAGTATATGCGTAGGAATCTTAATTTTATTTTAATGAAACAGCTTATCCCACCTCTAGTAATAATTTCTTTTTAAAAATTATTTAATATTGATCACATGACATTTATACTTACGAATTAGCAATCAGAAACATCGTTTTGCTTAGAAAATCATAATTTAGATTAAAACTTTTCGAGTTTAAAAATGATTTCAGCTTAGCATCAATCTTAAAAATTCCACTTTTGCACCTAACTCTTCAGATTCTTTGGCTTTATCCTTCTCCAGAAGTTCCTAAATTTGCATAGCTGCAGAAATTGGAAACGGATCGCAACGCAAACCCACTCCCATTTCTGGTTGCTGTTGACATTTGCTCGCGGTTCTTGGCTGCTTGATGCTGTTGGTGGTTGTTGCCTGCTGGAAGCAATTGCAAAGATTGACACAGCACCTGGCACGTTACCCGGGTCAACATAGCGTATGCGCAATTTCATATTTCCCTTCCACTTGGAAGGAACGGCACGTGCCAGGGTCAACCCGTTAGTGGCACCTCTCAGCAACTTGGAAATTAACTTGACCCAGAGGGTAATGGAGCATAAAACTGGCCACTTGATTGGATATAATCACAATTATCAAAGTCACTAAACAACATTTTGTATTGTTCTTGATAAGAGGAAGAAAGATTGTAGATTGGAAAAGTTACTGAAAATTAATTCCTATTGTTTTTTGATGAGTACAAAGAGCCAAATGGGAATCATGGGTCAACGTTGGTAGTTATCGAGTTTGAACTTGTTTAAACTTAATTAGCTTTTTTCAGAGAGTTCTCTAAATTGAGTTTTTCGGATTAGAGAAGAGGTTGCTCCGGAGTTTGCTTTATTGAATTACAAGTGGATAATAAGAATGACAAAAATTGAGTCAGAGATAGTGTGAAATTATAAAATATGACATAAAAATTACTAGCTAGGTTCTAAATTATTTGTTTTTGCATTCTAACTTAATTATTTCACATCTGATATTGCATACCTACCTTCACACACCTCCATTGTTCCTTTAACATTTTTTTAAACGTAAAATTTCTATATCTTTTTTTCCACTTCACAATTGTTAACTTCACCTGGGCAATAACTTATCCTGACATAAATTCGAATAATTCCCCCTTAGACAGCCCCTGAACATTCCCATCAATAAACACTCACCGCGACAGGCAACATCCATTATTCAGTCTATGATTACTTGAATGGATTGCTCCTTTGCCACATAATCATCGTTGTGGCTCCCATACCGCGGCATTCTTCCGGCATATTTCACCCGTGTCAATATTTCCCACCCCTTCCTCCTTGCCACAAATTCCCCCATCCTGGCACCTCCTTTGTGCTGAGGGAGGACTTCATTGAGCATTGACACATGGCCCATGGATGCCATAAGTCCAGGACCGAATGCACTCTCTCCTAATGGCATCGACTGCGTTTCCCCAGATGATAAATGGTTCAGGCGATATCTTGGATGGTTCTCTGGCCGCTCTTAGGACTGGCTTTCCTGAAGTGTTATTTATGTGGTCGAAAATGTGGGGCAGAGGCACTCTCCAGTGACGGGGGAAGCGGAAACACCACTCTGCATACATTTTCGAATGCAATGACCTGTTTCCCCCACCAAAAATAAAAAAAAAAAAAAAAGAAAGAAGCTTGTTCAAATTTGATTCGCGCAACTTTTACATCCATTGGTCTGTCGACCGCCTAATTTCAATCGCTCAGCGCTCGACCATCATTTAATTTATATGCTTCGCCGACTCCTTTTGACGTGGCAACGTGGCGTGAACTAAAACGAGAAAAAAGTTGATGAAAAATACGGGAAATTCCCTCTGACTCCGTGGGGAGAAAAGCCACGCAACCACGGGTTTTCCCCCGACCTTACCCTTACCCCTTACCCGCATTGCCATCATCCTCTCACATGGCGGGAATTTGTTTACCCGGCCTCGTTCGTGTTCCCAACTTTTTGGTTACTCCAGGATACCCTGTTTTTGTGGCACTAAAAGGATACTTTTCAGGTATTATGTATTTTGGTAACTTTGTTTATCTGCCATCTAAAATCTATATATTTAACAAGAAAGTCGGCTGTCAATCGAGTAAAAATATAAATACAAAAAAGTTGTATTTAATTTAAAGCCAGGAACTATTGGCTAGTAATACAAATATAGTCGTAAACTATAGGGCATATTTCCAGCAGTATATTAAGCACTACTCAGTCTCCTTTAGGGTTTTCTATTTGCCTTCTATTTTTTTTCGGCGGGTCCTCGAATTCGTATTTGTTAAATTGAAAAGCGTTGCGCTGGCGACCGCTGAAAAGGCAAACCAGCATTCCAACTGCTCTCCAATAGCCCCTGCTCCAGTCCGTATTCTCCCACCTTCCCCCCCATCGGCTAAAAAACTCTCAGAGTAATTGATGTAAACGCTGCTGAAGGGTCGCTCCGAAAAATTTCCCGCATTGGTTTTTTGTATAGCTCGGATCCCCCGGTCTCTGTTGATATATCGTCCAAAAGGCAAACTACTCGTAAGCCACACAGAAAAAAAAAGTAGAATTAAGACAGTCTGCTGGTCTTTTGGCAATGGTCTGTCAAAGGTTTTATTTTCAATCGATGGAACACTCAATCTTTGACAATACCTTCGTTCAACTTCTGTGCAGGTGAGTGTCTTCCCTCTGGTGAGAGTCTCCCTGTCAGTGTGCTTCAAGACTCGTTTCTATGATTACAAATCGCTTGACTGGAGTGAAAATGAGAGACAATGGCAATGGACATTCCCAGCGAATAAGTAACACGTGTCAGATGTAGTTTGGTTGAAGAAGGTTTACACGATTGAATTACATATATAAAAAAATAACGAAATAAAAATGTAAACTAAATTTCTGACTATATACAATTCCTTGCTGCATAATTATATACATTTTAATTAAATTTCTTTAACTCAGCTAACGTGTAAACGTAACCACACATGGGACCTCCTCTAGCTCACTCCCTTTGTCTGGCTTTCTTACTTTCCCAAGTGCGTGGTTGTGTGTCTTTGGGGTGTGTGGGTGTGGCACGGTGTGGCCGTGGCAGCGCGTGCCACAATTTTAAGTTCAAGTGTAAATAAAGCCATAGCAAAAGGCAAACGTGAGCGAACAACAAAATTGCAATTACCACTCAAAGGACTTCGACGCTGGCTCCCACCAGCCTCTGGCTCTGTCTGCTCTCCGCCAGCCATCTCTGGGTCTAGCTGCCCCCCAAATCGCATCGAATTTTTATGGTCGCACTTAAGTGCAAATAATGCGAAGGTAAAACAAAAGAAATGACTGGCAGACAGAGACAGAGCGGGCCACAGGGACCCAGTCAGAGAGGAAGGGAAATAAAAGTGAAGTGCAGCCCGGGCGAATACTTAGAGCAAGAGGGCAGAAGTGCCCGGGCAATTGGCATCGTTTGATTGCATTTATTGGCCACTTGGCCAACAGGAACTTTATAGACGCAATTCGGATCATTTTTCAGCATCTCTCCCCTTCCTCTCGGTGCATCTGCATATTCATGGCGCTTATTAAATTCCAATTGTGATGCGTCGATACCTGCTGTTCCCACTAAAACAATGGAAATATTGTTTGAACATTTGATCAAAATGGTGAAGCTAACGTTAATAATTATCAATTTTGCTATTCTCTTTCTCTTGCCGATTTATTAATACTCTACACAAAATCAAAAGGGTCTCGGTATGAGAGCTCTTCGTGTGATACTTTCCCTTGGGTTCCCTGGACACTTTTCAATAGGTTTTTGTTGTGTGCTCCTTTCCTGGGAACCCTTTCAACCTTTCTCAGGTTGAGAGGTTTTCCTGAGACACTTTCCAATTGGACCCATGAATGAGCACTCTTTCAAAGATTTTTGTTAAATCGAATTCAACCTGTTGGTTTTTTTATATATATTCTCCCATTTGCCCTGTAAAATTACATCCAAAACAAAAAGTTACCTTCAAAGAGCATACACAAACAAGACCAAAACGTTTTGATTGATTTGCTATCAAAACTTCGGACATCGCATAGTTCGAGGGCCAACAGTTTAAATTGCTTTACAAATAAAAACAAAAATCCACGTACAACTACCCATTATTCGTGTGTTTTCTGCTCCATATCAAAATCTATTGAAAATAAATTAAGCTTTATGATTTTTGGTATATTTTTAGCTGTGTTTGCTTAACGTGTGGCATGTGGAATTCCAATTCTATTTACTCAGCACACTCTCGGCACGCACAACTAATTTAATATCATATTGATGTGGCTTTAAATAAACACCAAAAAGAGATCGAAAATAAATTATATGATTCGTTTGAAGTTGTTGATGATTTATAAGTGAGTTAGAAAAATATAATTCAATGATTTAAGCGGTGAAAGAAATGCATTATGAATTTATGTAGATTAAAAACAAATTAAACCTGTGGAAATTGTTGCAGAAATATATTTTTGTATGGTTTCATTTAAAGAATATTTACTATCAATCAAGCTCGTTCCTACTTTGCAGGCCTAAAAGCTTTCGATTTCCCCTGCCATTAAAGTGCTTAGCATAATTAATTCGATTCCCAGGACCCCCCATTGAAGTAAAATTAATTTGTGTCTCTAACTAAATGCTTTCCACTTCACCCCATTGTACTTTTGGCAACACATGTACGCGTTATGAATTACACTAAGCCGGGCCAAAATAGATCCCCCCGCAAAAGTATTCATGGAAACGACAGGCCTCATCTATCATCATCATCGCGATGGCTGGGCGTGAAAGTGTTGTCTACTTTTGGGTCTCAGCAATGACTGACTGACTGACAGTTCCCCGGTGCTTAGGGCGGAATTACGGCTCCCACTCTCTTAACCTGGAGTCTCGCTCTCTTCACACCTGAGCCACCTGTCACCCAGGTTATTCCCCTGATCTTTGACCAAGCGTGTGTGATATACGAGCTTGTTTTCCGCTTTCTGTTAATCTTAGTTAACGCGGAGTTTATGCACAGCAAGAAAATAATTTTACAAATTTTATTTGTAATATCTTTACTAATTTGTAAACTTAACATTTTAAAGAATGAGTCGAGAATTAAAAATAACAAGAAATATTTCTTATACATATTTTAATTAATAATTTAACTTCTACTAAAACTATATCCAAACCTTTTTGTTTTCCTTGTCTTACGGCTTAAATTTAACTAACTTGCGTCCTAAAATAAAAGTTTTTGTGAGCCCAGCATTTAGAGATATAAATGTATATATTTTTTGTTCTTGTTATGAGAGAGGCACAAATTAATCGCTGTCCATTAACTTTGATTTATGATTCCCTCTCTCAACCAGTAGATTGGGGAGAGCCGAGGAAAAGGAAAACTGGGCGTGGCCGGGCATCTACTAACTGTTCGCCATATTTTGTACATATTATTTATAGTTTAGTTGCTACTCCGCCAGCCTGCTGTCTCCGAAACTGATTGGTTCGGTGGCTAACAAATGTTTCTCGGGGTTAATAGACGATCAAAGTACTTTGTTTTTTGCTAGAATGGTTTAGGCTCTGATGGCAAATAAATTGCAATAGCAGAAGAATATTAAATATTTTATATATTCAAATATATATGTATATTTAAAACGTCTTAAATTTCGATAGAAAACATTTAAAATTACCCAATTTGTAGCTTCCTAAATATGTATTCACTTAATTACAATCAAGAATGTTGACATTTCTAATTCCATTGTACATTTTTTTGGCCTATCTTTTATTAGCTAAATATTCCAAGTTTTTTCCTAGCACAAGCTGTCACAGCTTGTTGGAATTAAAAGAATTTATGCGAATTTATACATTCCACCCAGAAACGCGGCTCCTTCTCGCTTCAGGCAACCCAGTCAACGTTAATTTGATTTAGACACATTGCTGAACGAACCTTTTCTTGTTGGCCATGTTACTGCCGCTGTGGCATCGCTTTGCCCATTAAATTTAATTTCATTTGCTGCGGGTTCGGGGCCCGAAAGGGGAAAAGCTATGGTATTTAGTAAACAAAAGTCAGCGCCACACAGGCATCATAAATTGGCTGCTGATATTTCACACATGCCACGAGTGGAGGGGCCTGGATATATGTATTATATATGATATACCTACAGATTCGACCGACTGCCCAAGTGGTGCTAATAAAATGCTTAATTTACCAGATTCCAGCGATCCGGAGGGCTGTCCAACCTTTTTACCAATTGGTTCCATGTGTTCCTCACGTTCGCCTTTCATTCTCCGCCTGCACGTTTTGGTGTTTGTGGATTTTTATGATATTTTATTGCTGTCTAGTTTCGAATCCCAATTTTCTGGTTTCAATAATCAATAAATTGTGTTGCAACGAATTCTGTGTTTGCTCAGCAATTGTTCAAGTGATTGACTTGCATGCAATTTACAGAAGGTGTAATGGTACGAACTATTTACAGGGAATTAATGGACGTTATTTTATATATATCTGAATATAATATATAAATGGGGCGTTTACATTTTTCTAATATTTAAAATTTAAAGTTAGGTTTAGAATCAGGAATATAAGTTATTGGAATGCTGCATTTCAAGCCTTAACAAAGTCATTGCCTTTTAAGAAATCACAGAAAGTGCTGGCAGATATCAAATCCAAAATAAGCTTTCCCTTCGTTTAATTCCATATCAAATCCTGTCGATGCCCTCAGCTGTTTTTCTTTTTTCCTTTGCCCGGCTTTTCCTGCATTAAAATGCCATTCAAATTACGCAAATGTGGCCAATGGAAAAAGCAGGAGAACGTCTTCACATATCACTTTGCATTAAATTTGCCACAGATGCATGAACCCTGAATGGAAGCAGGGCAGCCAGAAAAATCCCAGCTCAGCACAATAATCAAAGTTACAGTTCAGAGAGGCCCACAGTCACACAAACTCCCCATATACCCTACATAAACATGCATGTTTTTGGCCATTGGCTTTCGCATAAATTTCGAGACGAAGGAAGGCTGAGGAGCAGCAGCGTAAAATCAAATAAAATCAAGTAAAATAAAAATATATTTATTTTTATATGCAATGAACTTGCCACATGGAAAACTACACACACACACACAAGCATACTACATGCCGCAGTTAAGCCGCCATTATGGACACTGGAAGACGGAGTGGGGATTCCGCTTGTCTATTTCCGGTCTGTGCGCCATTTTTGTCGCCCGCCCGCCATTTTGGTTGTTGCTATCATTGTTGCTCTTTGCGGTTATCTAAACGTTTTGTTTTCCTTGCTTTTTGCATTTCAATTTCGGCTGTTTTTTGTCGCCCCCTTTTTTTTTGTAGTCTTCCCCTCCTGTTGGCTTCCCTTTTTGCAGCTGCGTGGCTGACTTTTCGCTCCCGTTCGCGCCCTTCCCATTTATTTTCCATTTTTGCCCGTTATGCCCTTTTTTATGGTGATTTTGTTGATTTTGCTTTTCCGCCAACCGGAAATTACCATGAAGCAAGACGGTGTGCTGATGCCCTTACAGATAGGGCGGAACTTCGGAATTCCTATGCAGGTATTTTGTGAAGCAGTAATCCTAGTTTAGGGAAAATAAGGGGACAATGGTCCAAAACTTATGGATGATTAATTAAATACTAGGAGGTGGATGAAGAGGGAAGGCATTTCCTAAAAAGATATGCAGTGTTTAGTCACCAAAAATATTTATTTTATTTGTTTTAAATTATATTAAAGCGAAGCAAACTCAATGGGATCTTATTCCTAAAGAGATTCCCAAACCCACATTTGGGATACAACAAACTAGCCTTTAATGTCATAGTGAGACATCCAGGATAAGCATATCCACGAGAATACAGAATCGAGGACTGGGTGACACCATAAAAACATTCAAATGATACGCTCCATTTGGCAGTTTACTTTGACTGGCTGTTTCGGGACACCCAACTTTAATTCGAATTGGTGACCAAGTGTCCGGGATTTACTTGCATAATAATCAAATAATTTGCCAAGTGCTGGGGACTCGCAATCTGATTCGGCTTCGAAGTCTCTGCGCTCATTGATTAAAATCAATAGAAATCAACTTAGTCACAAATCAATTTGTGCAAAGCCTCCCTTTAGAGGAGCCAACAAATTACATTATCAGAACAGGAGGATGCTAAGCAAATAAAGATAAGGGCTGGGGATTTCGAGGGTGCTGTTCTAAACATTTTATATAGATTCATGAGGGGCCACAAGAAAAATTAAAACGATAAAAGGGAGCCTGCATAAGGCATGAGAAGAGGTTCCACAAGGAAGTGGAAATTGGTTGCTGCTCCTTGGGGGTTTATCTCGCTCCTTTTCCTGGCTTTCTTCTCCCAACTACCTTTTTTTTTGGCAGTCAGGCAGGCATACTTAATGAGCAAGGAATTTGCAGGCTGCTGGAGGTTGGGTACGGCTAAGGCTAAAAGGTTCGGCAATATATATATTGTCTTAGCAACAGGCATAACATTAACTTTTGTTTATTTATAGAGTCGTGTCATATATTCCTGGAACGGCTGTCAAAACCTTTTTGTGAGTGAAGTTATTGTGTGTGTTTGTTAGGGCAGAAAAGTGAATAGACTTAAATTAAATAAGAGTGGAAAGGTAGGAGAGTTAGGGGATTTTATTGAATTTACATCTATGCTTTAATATATATTACTAATATGTTAATATGAATTTAATATGTCTCTATGAAATACGATATTGCATTCGCAGACATTTTAATTTAGCAGCTTATTGACTGCATTCACTAAGCCCAATTAAGAGTGAACCACAGAGTGAAATTATGTGCAAATTAGTCAGACAAAGATGACTTATTGTGTCTTGAATGAAAGGCCAATTACACAACTCATTCCTGAGGTGAGTTGCAGCCGAGCAAATATTTAATAAATCTCATTCCGGCAGCTTCCATGGCAGCCATTGCCTGTCAGTTGTTGCTGGGCCCAAAGGGCTGACATTAATCCATGAAAATATTGAAATGAAATCAGCTTTGAACGAGTTCGGAATGGGTGCAGTGCAGCAGGACTAGACAGTGGCCCCTGGGGGGTCCCAGCTAGAAATAGAGTCAAATCCTGTCGCATGTGTGCTCTATGCTCCCAGTTCATACATATTACTCGGCATTGTCTGGGTTGCTGTATTGTGTTGTTGGACAATATGTCCTGCCATTCCGGCAGTCGGGCTGTGACATGCATAACAGGATTTGGGGCTGCTGCTGATGCTGATGCGGCTGCCTCTGCTTTTTGCGCCTGGCATCAAATATGTAAGCAAATCAGTCAAAGGACGCTGGCAAAAAGTGCACCAGCATCGAACAACTTGACGGAGCTTAGCAACAACAAGCGAAAACAAAATTCTATATAGGTCAACATTGCTCTCGAGCTGGCTCAAGGCATGTTTTACTCGAAAGGCAAACAGAAAAAGATTTAAATTTAATGGAAAATGTTCAGCATAAACAGATTTGGAGTGGAGCGAGCCCGAGGCGGAAAAAATGTGTGTGCAAGACATTCAGCTGTGTGAGTCAACACAATTGTGTACGGGTATTTATAAGAGAGCTGTCTTTGCCTTTGTCTACTTTTTGTGTGTTATTAGAGGCAAGTGTTATGAAGATGCCATATTTTTCAGGGCTTGTTTGCTTAACAAATATCAATAGAAGCCTATTGCCAGTAGAGAATCTTAAACAAACGGTTGGATTCCATAAGGTGGCTATTTTTTATTTATTTAGACGTATTGACAATAGATTAGATGTATTATTTTAACATATATTTATATGTTTATTAATTTATAAATCTTTTCTTAAACTATTTATACAACATTCCCAATTATTTTTCTATTAAGTTTCATGCCATAAATCACTTGATCCCCCGAGAGAAAAAACCCCAAGAAACATTTGTCTTGGTTGTGAGCCATATTTTCCCCCTCCCAAGGGCACAGCCCACCTCAAGGTCGTTGGCAGCATTCCTTGGGGTATTAAGCCCGCTTGGGGGCGAATTTCTACGCCTGTCCAATGCCTCATTGATCCCGGGACACATAAACTTGTCGGCTTGCCTTGCTTTCCGTTGAGACAAACATATTGGCAGACGCAAGCAGACATCATAGACAGGCACTTAGCGATGGGCTTAGGGCGTTAAGGGTTAAGGAATGGGGCTCAGGCAGACACACAGACAGACATGCTAACTATGGCCATGAATCAGGACCGCATGAAGGATGAGCTTGTCTCAGCGTTGAGCCCCTCAAACTTCGAGTAATTGCGAGACGGAGTTCATAAAAATGCCATAACTCGGGACGTGTTCACCCCTTTTTTTTTGGGGAAGAAGACTGAAATAAATTCACCAATTTGCCATGGCATTTGTTTTTACAGCTCCAGACCAGACGATGTATGTACGTTTATGCAAATTGCTGCGTTTAATGGTGTGCGATTTTTATTATTAAATGTCCTGCAGACCAGGAGTGCAGTGGGTTCATGCACAGAATGGCTAAATGTCCTACACAATGGCAATTAACCCAATTTGGCTGGCGGTGTTGATGGCTTGATGGCGTTTTGTGCCCAGGCGACCAAAACATTTGCAAGGGAAATTAATGAACGGGGTAATAAGCGACTAGTTACGCCCCAATCCCAACCCAAGCCTCTTGTGAAAATCCGCCTCATTTCCACCATCCTTGTTATGTCGGGCAAATTGCCATCATGTGTTCCTGGGCGGATGATTGCAGTTTGAATGGAGGAGAGGAGCCACTGCCACTTGGCCCCGATTGTTGACTGACTCGAAGCGGGGTCGATGTGGTGGCATTGTGGCAGTGTAGTCGTAGTTTCTGAATATGTTAACCATGCAATTGGCAGATTACGAGATCCTAAGGACCTTTGGCATGGAGTAATTGCATCCACAAGGAGTCTTGACTGGTGGACTTTTGGCATGAAAAGTTACATTACGTTGCGTCGTTAGGATGTAACAGATATGTAAAGATAGAGTGTATAGTTAATTCCTAATAATATATTGTATAAATAATTTAAAACAACCCAAATGCAAAGCTAATTTATGAACAAGTAGTAAGAGTAAGCAAGTACAGTTAAGCCTAAGAACATTTTACAAATTCAATGGTAAATCACAAACAAAACAGTTTGGGTTAAACCCAAACAAAAACAATACTATAAATAATAGGTACCATAAAGTAAAAACAAGCCCAAGTCCAGGCATCGACCGCATCATTGTCACTCAATTTGCTGGTCTGACATTTGAACTGTTTGAACCGAGTCTTGGTCCAGACATTCAGACCGAAATGAAAAACTGCAGCCATCGATTTGCCAAAAAATAAATAACAAAAAACAAATCCAGCAGCTGAGGTTACCGAGCAGACCAACAAGTGTGAACCTCGGGGCCAGGCATAATTTGTAAATGTCCTGACATGAAATCAAGACGCAAAAAGCTCCTTCAGGCTGCCAAGAAGTCAGAGAATGAAGCATTCATACATGACTTTGCAGCAGGTTCTGCCCTGAAAGACCTCTTCCCTCCTATATTCCCCAATTTCCTTCTTCTTGGCCAAGTCTTCAGCCTTGTCATTGAGGCATGAGACCCATGAAAGACACAATTGGGCCAAACGCTTGAAAATTGTTGACAATTTAAATTTGGGAAATCTAAACCAGATGGCCCTAAGACGGGAAAAAGCACTGGGAATAAAAATAATTACTATTGGACTTTGATTATCCAAACCCTTTGGGTACAATATTTAAAGTAACCAATTTTGTAATTTGTGTTTGGTTTTAGCAAACACATTTTCCAGAAATATTTTTTTAATTTTCGCCAATAAAAAATTATATAAATACACACACATCCCTTTTCCCAGTGCATTTCAAGGAAAACCCGAACAAAGACTTGCTCTAAAAAAAAACGGAATCAAAGTTTCCACGTGCTACAAGACAAAGGATGTTGGGCAAGTTTTTCAGCAAATCTGCATGTTAAATATTTAACACAAAATGTTGTTGTATTGTATATTCTCCCATTTTCATTATATTCCGGCACAAAATGTGCCCTGGCCCAAGGGCGTTTCCAAGGGTTGTGCTGGGTGGAAAACGGGCACGATTGGTGAGAATCTGGGAAAAAAAAAAGGAAAACCCTGGAGGAAAGCTCCGAAGCGTGGGCTGAAAAATAATGAGCGTCATGCGGCGTCGTCTGATAAATTTAGCACAGCACAAATTTATATATGTGGGCAACAGTTGTTGATGCCATAAGCGATAAATTTTTGCCAACTCATGGCAAATTGTGAATATGCTCGGGAAAACGTGATGTGTGTAAGTGTGTGTGTTTGCATAAGAAAATATTTATTAAGAAAGAACTGCAATTACAGGGTGTAAATGCTTGGAGTTATGTCGCTTAGGTTTGATGAACCAAGGGCAATTTTTTTTATTTGTATTCATAACTTATACTTGAATTAAATACGTCTTTAAATAATTTTTAGATTCACTTCCCTATATATTTCAGCTGCAGCCTTTTTTTTGTAGAAAATAATGTTACTATTTAAAAATCTTGTTAATTCCTTTTGTTTAGAATTAATTTTGTTTAGAAATTAAACAATATATTTTCGGGGATTTTCTATTTGTGATGACTTGAGATAGATATTTACTTTCTATAATGATGACTTGAAAAAAATGTATAGACATACAAAATTCAAGAAGACAAAAGTAAACAATGACAAAACAGATTTTAAAACAATGCCTAAAATTATTAAACAAAGGCTACGGCTACTAATAACTAAGAAGTCTGTGTTTGCACACCAGCAAATGTTAAAAAGAGCAAATCTATTAGCTTTTTATTGGGTTAACAATACTACCTCCCACAAAACTTTCCACACAGTGTTAGGTATCCCTTTTATTTGTCCACATTTGTGTTTGTTCTAAGAGCGCGACAACTGTCTTTACACACGAAAGAAGAGCTCGAACAAATATCTAGAAGAGTGCTTTGGATTTCATCTATAAAAGACCAAACCAGAATCAGAAGATTCATAGTGATCCAGTTACACAGCTCTAATATGTGTTCCAAACTCACCCTGCTCCTGGGAATTGTGGCTCTCATCACGGCTGCTTATGCAGTCGATGATCCGGCTTCTCCAACCTCTCCAACTTCTCCAACTTCGCCCACTGATCCTACTTCACCCACATCGCCAACTTCTCCCACTTCACCAACTTCTCCCACTTCACCAACTTCTCCTACTTCACCAACATCGCCGACCTCACCAACATCACCCACTTCCCCCACCGATGCCGCCGCCACAACAACGACCGTTGCCCCCACCACAGTTGCCACGACGACCAGGAGGTCCGGTCGTCGCCGGATTCGCAGACGTTGGGTCCGTAGGATCCGTAGGAACAATGGCAATGGCTGGGGGCGCCGGAGGAGGAATGGCCGTGGCCGCCGATTCCGCGAGGGAAACTTCGGCGGTCGCAGGTTCCGCGAGGGAAACTTCGGAGGTCGCAGGTTCCGCGAGGGAGGATTTCGTGAAGGCGTAATCCGTGAGCGCAGGATCGAGCGCATCTTCTAAGATACTATTGAGAATCCCGAAACAAATGGTCACCAAATAAAAACTGCTTAATGAAATCAAATTTTAAATATTTCATTGCGTGGGCGTTTGGAGCAATCACATACTAGGGCCTTGCTCTTATAAGCTCCTTATTTATTTGATATTTTATATTATACTAGAGGGCCCGCTATTGCATCCTCGCTTTGATCGGATGCAGATCCACACTTAATATTTTGTATTAAATTTCGCTTTGAAGTCAGCGCACTGAATGAGAAATAAAGATTTTTTGAAGTCGAATGACAAATTTAAAATGAGGCAAGGCCTACTCTAAGCCTTAGACAAATATCAATATTATCCCATTAATATTAGTTTTTTTAATTTATGTTTTTTATTTTTTAAAATAGGTTGCAGGTGGAATTAGAAAATTAAAATAACCATACGAATCT
>VNJT01018233.1:0-11047 GCA_008042655.1 Drosophila burlai | reverse complement strand
TCGTAACACAATGGCGCATTACTTCAGCAAGGCAACCAAGGAAACGTCTCTTTTACACATATAAATCTATATTATTTCATACGATTAATTTATACATTTTAATTAGTTTCGGTTATAATACTTAGAGAACGAAGCGAACGAAAGAGAGTTTTTGTAAGCAACACGGCATTGATATACTGATATATATATTGATAATGAAGTGCAAGAAGTAATAAATGTGTGTATTTATTAAAAGTTACCATATAAAAAAATGGGGTTTTACTCTTCTTCCTTTTGTCTCTGTTATAGTTCTCCCTCTTCCTTTAATCTCTTTTTTAGTTCTCCCTCTTCCCTTTGTCTCTCTTTTAGTTCTTCCTCTTCCTTTTGTCTCTGTTTTAGTTCTCACTCTTCCTTTTGTCTCTGTTTTAGTTCTCACTCTTCCTTTTGTCTCTCTTTTAGTTCTCCCTCTTCCCTTTGTCTCTTTCTTTTGTCTTTCTTTCATTTGTCTGACCTCTCTATGCTATTACACTCTTCCCCTCTCTCCACATACACTTGAGAGTGATCACAACAGAGAATGAAAAATCCTAACAGATGCGGGAGAGAGGCTCTCTTAAGTTTCTCTTCGGTCGCTTGCAATAGAAACCCATTTGTTCAGCTGTGAGCTGGTCTCTTGGCTACATTTTCCGGCCACTGATAAGAAAAAAGCGATAAAGAGAGAGCACATCTTGTAATGAAATTTGTCGTTGGCCTTTTCTTTTATTGCGTTCTCTCTTGTACAAACATTGTTATGGCTATTGGGTGGTCATCTATCAATAATTAAAATATAAAAAGCTTCGCTTGCGTTCATTCCGTTTCCGCACATTTGCTAATTACAACCGAAACTGGGACTTGTGTACACTAATTATCATATCGCGCACTCGCATTTCTCTTTCTCCGTATGTAAATACCCGAGCGACATACGAAACGGGAGCCATGCAAGTTACATATAGAATCTAGAGTCTAGACTTAGCCTAGGCGCGGGTTCAGTCGGAGGCGGGGGCAGGGACACTTGCTACGAGGGCGAGCTTTTGAGGGACAGCGCCCACTCGTTGAACACGTTGCGGCAGTGGATGACGACGCACTCGTTGCTGCAGTACTCGTCCTCCCAGTCGGGATTGATGATGGCCGGCTTGTTGCACTGCTCCCGCGTGCACTTCTGCACCCTGGCCGCCTCGCTGAGCAGCTGGATCTGCTCGGGAGGCGGTTGTTGCTGTGGTTGTTCCCTTAGCGGCTGCTCTGGCGGCTCCACCTTACAGACTTCCACTTTGGGAACCACAGCAGCAGCAGGAACAGCTGGAACAGCTGGAGTTTCTAGCTCCAACCTGGCCTCCGATTCGGACAGCTGCTGGCGATAGTCGCGTATCAGGCGCACATAATCCCGCTTCTCCTGCTCGTGCCGCTGACTATACACGTTCTTCTGCGTCTCATCCAGGGAGTCCCACATGGTCTGTACAATCACCTGCATCTGCTCCAGCGAGCAGGCGGGATTCTGCTGCTTGATGGCCGTCACAGTGTCACGGAAGAACAAGGCAAACGGAGCCAGCGGCTTGGGTGGCGCCTGGGCCTGTGTCTGCTGCTGCGCGGGAATCATCACCTCCGCCTGCTGCTGCTGGTGCTGCTGATGCGGCTGGTGCTGTTGCACCATCATGCTCTGGCCACCGCCATATGTGTCGTACTCATCGTCATCGTCGTCGTTCAACGTGGAGTGATCCAGGCTAAGCATTCTCCGCGACTGCAAGAAGAAAGAGAACAGAGGCATGGTTAGCGACGGCTGCTTTACACCCTTCCGACCGATCCGGCCCAGAGCCAGGGAGCTCACTAGAAACTTCTTCATCTGTCGCGCAATCCCACTCGCAGAGTGAACAACTAAACTAATGTACAAATCGTTTGCCCAAGCACAGCCCACCACTTGGCTGGAGGCGGGCTAGCGGGGGAGTGCGCTGTGTGTGCTGTGCTGTGTGGTAACCTGCCCGTCGCCTCTGCCGTTGCTGTGTGAGAGCGTATGCGTGCCGTTTGCTGATAAGAAGCTGACGCGGCGTTTGTGGCCGCTCTCCAAACGATAACCCCCCCATCCAAAATAAGGGGGGAGAAGGAAGGGTGTGTGTGCTCCACTTGCGGCTGTGTGAGTGCGTACATGCTTCCGGGGAGTCCATCCGTCCAGCTGGACGCCAAAACAAACGCGATTGCTCTGCGATTCCGATCTCTTGTTCATTATAAAACCATTACGGCCATCGATGCGCGGGCAATTAGGGCGGGCGGTCGGCTGCGAAAACTGTTGCTGTCATTTCCCGAGCTGGTGGCTCATTCGAGTCAGAATCTCCGGATCGGATCGGATTTGTTGGCTTCCTGCGGTGGTGTCTGCCGGAGCGTTGTACTTACCGCTTGGCTTGGACTCTCCGCCGGCGTGTCATTCAGCTCGAAGACCTCGTCTCCGAAGGAGGGCGTATGAAACTGGTTCATGGTGGCGCCTCCTGTAAATCTCCTATGCTTATTTACAAAAGAAAACTAAACAATTTTACTAAGTTTTTTTTTATTGGTTTTTTACGCTAGCGTGACCGTATAGTGCCAGTTGAAAAATGCCATATCGCATAGCAGACGACATTTCACGCTTTCCAACACTGCCATAATACAACATTAAAATAACGAATTTAATTTGAATTATTAGGTGGAAAATGTATGCGAAATGTATGGAAATGCATTTCCACTACAAATTCTTCAATTGCTCGATTTCATACATCAGGTGCAAAATATTCCATGACTTCAGAGCACATATTAAGCGCAAAAGTATGCAGCTTTCCGAGCGAAGATTGCTATTTAGCCAGGCGAACACTGTCTTTCCTAGAAATGTACTGAAAATTCCCCTTTTTCGAGGCCACGACCATCTAAATTATTCATTCGGCATTAAAACCGCGAAATTGAGGATTTTCTATTAATATGGCTTGGACCACCGCTCGCATCCTCCTGCAGCTCTCCTCGCACCGAGTACAACGCCAGAGTTTCGCCTCAACAACACCCGATGGCTCTGGCAGCGGGCAGAGACGGGGACCAATTGGAACCCTCGAATCGGAATCGGGCACAAAGCTCAATATGGACGGGTTTCCAACGGCTTCGAAGGGCTCGTACATGGAGTGTCTGTTTTCCAAGTGGCTGCGGGACAACAGCTCGATTCATGGCGTAAGTGATAGGAAATGTAGTCTTTATATATTATTAATAAAACGATTTATTATTGCAGACCTGGCATCGTTTCTTCAAGGAACTTGTGGCGAACAAGGCACTTGACTGTGCCCAGTCTGATTCAGATATCAAGCCAGAAAGAGAGGAGGACACCTTACCCACACAGCCCAAGTTCGGTTCAGTCCTTCCATCTGAAGAATCGGTAATTAAGGATCCAGAGCAGATGATCCTGCAGAAGGCACCCGAGGAGCCCGAAAAAGCAACCAAGAAGGACCAGAAAGCTCCACTCCGCCGTCGCAGAAGGATACCAAAATTCACTTTATTCCAAAAATTTGCAAAGTTTCGAAGGCAGACTTCGTCCATGAAGAAAACTGACAAATCTCTCCATCGGGCGCAACGAATTCCCGGATCAAAATGCGGTCGTAAATGGCGAACCAAGGGAAAGAACACCATGCAGTTCAAAAGCTATCACGAGGAGAAACTGAACAAACAGAAAGCTAAGGACAAGGAAAATAAAGAGCTTGAAAAGCCTCAGGGAAAGCCTCAGGAGAAGCCACAACCAAGCCATAGAGGTGAAGAGGCCAGTGATCCGAATCAACCGCCCAAAAGTCTTGCATATGAAAGCCTAGTAGCCCTTATTCATGATCTGGACAACTCCACCGACCAAGAGAGACTAAAGAAAATGCAACCTTTTAAAGACTGGGCATCAAAACTTTATAAAATGCCTTCAGATATAAAATCGTTTACAGATTTACCAAGAGCATTGATAGATAATCCCGAGAAGACAAAATCCAATTCTGAAGACAAAGTGTTGATGAGTGGGAATAAAGCAACAGAGTCTTTATCAAGCGACGAAACAACAGCAGGTCCTCAGCCTGAGAATCTCAGTGGGAGACCCCAATCTCCACTTGGCGATGTCGTCACCAACAAAGAGCCCCAAACGGATGCCCCCTCGCAGCAATCCAGTGATCCCTGAACTTTATCTTGGATGTTCAATCTGGCATTTAACTGACTGAACTTAACTTAACCGCTTCTCCTCGATACTCTCCCTTTTTTAATTTTTTGGTTAGCAATTACATCCAAAATTTTTCGCGCTTACCACTAGTTTATCGCCGAATCATGAATAAAAGCCGATTGCTGATCAAAATGGACTTGGTGTGGGGCCTCCGCCACTTGCAGACGAGTTTTCCGTGGAGCAAATCCAGGGACCTGGACTCCTTTGCCAGCGGGTGCAGTGCCGCCTTCATCGAAAATATGTACATGAGATGGAAGAGCAACCCCAAGTCCGTAGAAGAGGTGAGTCCTCATGGCTCTATCATCCTCCGATTGTCACGTTCCTCTCTCCACACTCAAGTCCTGGAATGCATTCTTCAGCGACAAATTACTTCGCAAGAAGCGAGGCAACAGGAAGTTCAGGAAGAGCCCCCCTGAGGGCAACACACGGAAAGAGGAAACGACCTCTGGTGGAAAGGAATCCCCTTCACAAGCTTCTACTTCAAAAACGCCACCTTCACGCACGGCTGCTCCAACTGCGGCTGCTCCACCCGCGGCTGCTCCCCCAGCAGCTGCTTCATCGGTACCTGCTCCACCTGCGGCTGCTCCACCTGCAGCTGCTCCACCTGCCGCTGCTCCACCTGCCGCTGCTCCAGCGACAGCTGCTCCAGCGACAGCTGCTCCAGCGACAGCTGCTCCACCCGCGGCTGCTCCAGCGGCACCTGATCCACCGCCGCCGGCCGCCGACTGGAAAAATATTGACGACCATCACACGGTGCAGGCAATCATCCGGGCCTACCAGTTGCGTGGCCACCTGGCGGCTGATCTGGATCCCTTGGGCATTGTGCGAACCGAGACGACATCCTCGGTAGACGGCGCCCAGCGGCAAGCTGCAAAGGAGGTGCTCAGGCAGCATCTCTCGTACAATTTCGGTAAGGTCGACCTCCACAGCTTCCATCCTCCATCCTCAATGCTCCTTACTTTTACAGGCGATCCCAATGCGATCTTCAAGCTGCCCCCGTCCACGATGATTGGCGGCGACGAGAAGTTTCTGACCCTCAAGTAAGTTCCAAAGGAGGAGCCCTTGCCATGTCACATAATGCCTCGTATCGCCTGCAGGGAGATTCTGGACCGCTTGGAGCGCTGCTACTGTGGACACATCGGAGTCGAGTATATGCAGATAACGTCTCTGACCAAGACCACATGGATTCGCGAGAGATTCGAGAAGCCGAGTACCTTGGACTTCAGCAAGGAGGATAAGAAGCGTATCCTGAAGCGACTGTCCCGAGCGACGGGCTTCGAGAACTTTCTGGCCAAGAAGTTCACCTTGGAGAAGCGCTTCGGCCTGGAGGGATGCGATGCCATAGTGCCCGTCATCAATGAGGTGGTGGATAGATCCACGAAACGCGGTGTGGAGTCAATTTTGATAGGTGAATAGTGGGAACTCCGCGATGAACCCTCGATACCCTCGATACTGATTCTTTTCTAACCGCAGGAAGTGGCCATCGGGGTCGCCTCAATCTGCTGGCCAACATCTGCCGAAGGCCCATTGCCGACATATTGTCGCAGTTCCACGGCTTGGAGGACAGCGACAGTGGCTCCGGCGATTTGAAGTACCATCTGGGCATGTACCATGAGCGGCTCAACCAGGTCAGCAACAAAATGGTGCGCATCACCGTGGTGGCCAATCCCGCGCACTTGGAGTATGTCAACCCCATCGTTCTGGGCAAGGCGCGGGCGGAAATGGAGCAGCGCGGTGACAAATTCGGCGAAAAGGTTCTGCCCATCCTCATTCACGGCGACGCCTCCTTCTGCGGCCAGGGCGTGGTCTATGAGTCGATGCACTTGTCCGATCTGCCCAATTACACCACCTACGGCACCATACACTTGGTGGTGAACAATCAGGTGGGCTTCACCACGGATCCGCGCTTCAGCCGCTCCTCGCGCTACTGCACGGACGTGGCCAACGTTGTGAGTGCCCCCATTCTGCACGTGAACGCCGACGATCCGGAGGCGTGCGTCTACTGTGCCCGCGTTGCCTCCGACTATCGGGCCAAGTTCAAGAAGGATGTGGTCATCGACATCGTGGGATATCGTCGCAACGGGCACAATGAGGGCGATGATCCCATGTTTACCCAGCCGCTGATGTACCAGACCATCCAGAAGCTAAAGCCCTGCCTGGATCTCTATGCGGCGAAGCTCATCAAGGAGGGCATCGTCACGGCCGGGGAGTACAAGGAGATGGTCGACAAGTACAACAAGATCTGCGAGGAGGCCTGGACCGAGTCCAAGAACATCAAGAAGGTCAAGGTGAGTGCTGAGCCGTCTCTGTTCTCCGCTGTTCCCCGTTTCTCACTCTCACTCACTGTGTGTGCGGCCACAGAACTCCACCTGGATCGATTCCCCATTGCCGGGCTTCTTTGAGGGCCGCGATCCCTTCCAGACGTGTCCCACTGGCGTCAGCGAGAAAACCCTCAAGACGATTGGCACGGTGTTCTCTAGTCTACCGCCGCCGGAGCACAAGTTCGAGACGCACAAGTGAGTAGTGGAAGTGAACGGATTTTAAGAGCAGCTAGTGTGAGCAGCGACTACTTACAGGGGCATCATGCGTATCCTGGCGCAGCGCAAACAGATGGTGGACGACAGGGAGGCGGACTGGTCGTTGGGCGAGGCGTTCGCCTTTGGATCGCTGCTGAAGGAGGGCATCCATGTGCGTCTGAGTGGCCAGGATGTGGAGCGCGGCACGTTCTCGCACCGGCACCATGTGCTCCATCATCAGACCGCCGACAAGGCGGTGTATTCTCCTCTGAACCACTTGTACGCCGACCAGGCAAAATACTCCGTCTCCAATAGCTCGCTGTCGGAGGTCGCCGTGCTGGGCTTCGAGCACGGCTACTCGATGGCCAGTCCGTATGCCCTGGTGATATGGGAGAGCCAGTTCGGGGACTTTTGCAACGCGGCGCAGTGCATCATCGACCAGTTCATCGCCAGCGGGGAGTCCAAGTGGGTGAGGCAATCCGGCGTGGTGCTGCTGCTGCCCCACAGCATGGAGGGCATGGGCCCGGAGCACTCCTCTGGCCGCATGGAGCGCTTCCTGCTGATGAGCGACGATGACCCGGACGTCTATCCGGACACCAAATACGATGCTGACTTTGTGATGCGCCAGCTGAAGGAAATCAACTGGATTGTGACGAACCTATCGACTCCCGCCAATCTCTTTCACTGTTTGCGGCGTCAGGTGAAGATGGGCTTCCGCAAGCCTTTGATAAACTTCTCACCCAAGTCGGTGCTTCGCCACCCGTTGGCCCGCAGTCCCTTCGAGGACTTTACCGAGTCCAGCTCCTTCCAGCGTGTCATTCCAGACAAGGGTCCCGCCTCGGAGAGTCCCGATAGCGTTACTAAGCTCGTCTTCTGTTCCGGCAAAGTCTACTATGATCTCGTCAAGGAGCGAGAGGATCACCAGCAGGTGGACACCGTGGCCATAGTGCGGGTGGAGCAGGTACAGGTTACAGTGGCTATCCATGGAAGCGCTTTTTAATGGCTTTTCCTTCACCTCAGATCTGCCCCTTTCCCTACGATTTGATCACCGAGCAGCTGAAGCTTTATCCGGAGGCGGAGCTGCTGTGGGCCCAGGAGGAGCACAAGAACAGCGGTGCCTGGTCCTACGTGCAGCCACGATTGGACACAACGCTGCTGCACAACGAGCTCGAAACGTAAGTCTCTAAATGCCAAGGTGGGACCTTGGGCTACTACCCTTTGGGTGATTCAATTCAGGTGCGATTATCGTCGACGCGCCTTCAAAGTGTCAATCGAGGTGTGCGTGACGACGACGACGACGAAGAGTACTCCGCGAAAGCATCTAAGATCTGCCCCAAGAGATGGCAAAAGATGGTGGGCGGCGACGCCGTGTGACGCCATCTTTGGCGTTCACGGTGATGCCGATGGCGATGGCGAGATGGTGACACCCAAGCCCAAGCCAAAGGCATGCCAACAGCCAGCGAATGTTTTTTGGGGATTTTCTGTTTAATTGTTATTGCTGGGAAGATGGGAAAATGAGGTTCGTTTGGTTTGTGGGGATGTTTGCTCAATAACATAAAATTCATGAAGGGACCAAGCTTCATAAAATGTTTAAATTTTAACTCAATGTTTAACTGTCTTTTGAGCATAAATTTCTTGCTTTCGATTTTCAAAAAAGAGTTCTCTATGTTAAACAAGAATTTCTAATTAATTTCTCTTAATTCCCTTGCAAATCACTTACTTAATTAGTTGTATTTTCTAGCAGGTAGCAGCCTCTAATCATTGTCACTTGTTGTGCTGCTTGTCTTTTCTTTTTTAGGTGAACACAAGCGTGTGCCAAGCGAATCCGAGAGCAGGTTGCCTTGCCCTGTTCTTGCCCCAATGATTTATAGTTTGTAGTTTGGGTGGGTGCGCCCTCGTAAATTTACCAACGGCCTTGCCAGAGTTCAGAGCCAGAGCCAGAGATAGTTCTGCCATGGAATTTATGGAATCTCCTGGGATAAACAAAAACGAGTGGCACCGCTGTCGCTCTGATACGATTAATTGTGCTGCCGTAAGGCTCCAATAATTTGTTGAATTTGGCAATTGCGTTGTTAGTAATTCGGGTCCGACCCGGTCCCAACCGAGCGGCCTCGTGGCAGATCGCGGACAGCCACATCGATGTTGGGACATTGCATTGTATTTTACGAGCAAGGAACTTGGCACAGTTCCGTTCCGCTCTCTCCAACAATGGTCCTCTGCTCCTCCTCCTAATGCTGACCACTAATGGTCGCTAATGCTCCGCTAGATTTCTGCTCTGATTTATGGAAAGCACAGAAAGATTTCTGGGAAAAACTGAAAATAATATAAGCATATATGCTGAAGAGAGACCGAACATATATGCTTTCGCGTGTAACCACAGCGAGGACTCTTCTCTGCACTTGAAATCTTTGATGTTGATGTTGATTGTTTGTTTGTTTTTTTGCTCTTCATAAGTGTTCCCAACTATCGCTCAACTCGAAATTCCGAACATATAGAATGAAATGTGTTTGTTTTCTTTTTTTTGATTTCAATTGCTTTTGAGCAAATATGTCGGTACACAACGAGAAAGAAGCAAGTTACCATGGGAAATTATGGTGGGAAATTGTTTTTAGGGGGATTTATAAATGCAATATTTTATTTTATTTTATTGTATATTAATGTATATTTAGGAAATACAAATTTAAATGCAATGAATATATTTGATAATGCTGAATGGCTTCCCATGTGCCTTAGACTTTGTTTTCTGCTCATCTAAAAAACAATTTATATACCTTATTATAAAATATCTTTAGCTTCCTTGAAATAAACGTATCTTATTTTATACATTTCCCTGTTTAAAATTGCATATTTCAAAATTGAGGAGAACAATTACTGCCTCCCTGATTGATCGCCTTGTTTACCTGTGTGCCTTTTGTCGCAAATTGATTTAAATCTGAATACTCTTGACAGACCTGCGACAATAGCTCATAAAATATTAAATTTTGTTCCGTGTACTCGTTACCAGACGTACATAATGTCTTGATCGCACAGATATATATATATATATATATGTACATATAGTACTGCGGTTGCCAGCCCCGAGAATTGAATGAAAATCCCGCCGGCCAGCCGGCCAGCGGCCCCCAGGAATGTAGCATATTCGCGGGTCTACTATATTATGGTACGCCCCATCTGATCTGAGCCGATCTCCTGTCCCCCGCGCACCATGGCACCACCCAGCATGATGTTATGTTTATGGCTGGCATGTGTGTGCTCTGCATTTTGTTTTCCCAATTTCTTTGTGGTTTTTGTCGGCGCGAATTAAAGTCTCTTGTACGAAGCGCGGCGATAATTGCGAGAGATTTCCCTCTGAATTCCGAAAGCGCCAAAACGCCTTGACAATCAATTATGAGAAATGTCCGACGATCTTTAGCGAAATGTTTTTCATCTCGTTTTTTCTCGGGTTTTCCGATTTTCCGTTTCTATATATTCGATTTTCACTCCTATTATGCGTGTGTCTGCTGTGCTGTGATGCAGGCCAATGCACAGCATAGCCGCGCCAAAGTTTTATTAATGGCACGCATTTCTCTGTTGTCCAATTTTTCGGGGATTTTGGATATACTATAAACAGTATTTGGGATATAGTATTTAGGGGCCTAACGACGTTGACGGAGTGGGCGTTGGAATATCGTTCTGTTTGTCGATTGAGAGGTTTGCCTGGCACATTTATGGCCCCATGACCATGGAATGCTAACATGGTCCAAACGAGAAGGCGTCAGAATCCATCCAACCATTCCCCGTGCACTGAACGAAATGGTGACGTGGATCTTATTTTATATCAGCACAAGAAGGGAAGCTAATTCTGGGAAGTCGAAGTTTGGTATACAAACCTTGTGAATGTGAAGTCGATCAAAGCTAAGTTAAAAATGCGTTAATTTGAAAGCTTTTCTTGAGTTAAAAAATCTGCATACTGAACATTTTTGAACAATTTCGCTTTTAATTAAATCAATATTTTTATTTGACAACTTCTTGGGAAAATCAAAGGTAGAAAACCCAAAACTAAGTAAAGAAAGCATTATTTTTAAATCGGAAAGCATTTGTATTTAGTTTTTTTTTAAGGTTTATCATCAGCAGGTTGAATTTAAAAAAATTATAATTGCAACTAATTTTTGACCATTTTAACGATGTAAACCTTCAGAAAATGTTGAAAAAATGTGAATTTTGATTTATGTATGTTGGACATGGCTAGATCAATTGTGCTGTTCATGCTGATCAAGAATATATAAGATTTATAGGGAAATGAGTCCTTCGTTGTTTTACGAGTTTAAGATTAAAATTCGAATAA
>VNJT01018227.1:13116-38168 GCA_008042655.1 Drosophila burlai | reverse complement strand
AGCTGTGTTGCAATATTGGGACAAAATGGCATCTTACTAGCCGCCAGAGATGCCCATTTAGTTGTGTTGCAATATTGGGACAAAATGGCATCTTACTTGCCGCCAGAGTGGGAAAAATCGTCATAACTTCATAAATTTTCGTTATTTTTTCATGAATTTGCTCTTGTTTTATTCGTAATTGACTAGGCAATACTATCAGGTGCGGATCATTGCGAAATATTGGTGATTTGTTAAAAAAAATGGCATCAAAGTCGAAAAAACACGGAAAAAAAGTGCGAGTTGCATATTTCGAAGCAACAATTTTGTCTTTCTCATTCGAAACAAACAATAAGTTATTTTTATCCTGTAAGCTACACTATTAAGCTATAAAAAACTCCAAGAGTTTTTCAAATTGGTCAACAACTTTTTGAGCAGGAATTTTTCAAAGTGAAAAAGAGCCGGAAACGGTTTTTTGACCATAACTCAAGATTTTGAGGGTGTTAGAAGAATTTCAAACATGGTTTTGTGTTATTTTCGACCTGCTTAACAATCTCTACTAGGTCACTTCAAAAGTGCAAAATCACTGTTGCACTGTGTAATTACTTCTCAGTTATTTACTTTTGTGTTGACTTACAATTTATACACACCATTTAAACCAGATACTGACTTGTTGATTAATTAATTAATTGATAATCTAGTATATATAGACCCCAACTCCCTCCCCCCAAGAAAAACCCGGTAATTAATCAGTAGTTTGAGTCCATTATTAAGACCCCTTCCACCCATTCTGTGAGATTTCCAGAGACCATTATTATTATGTGAATCCCCATCCGATATATTTTTATAAAACCACAAAAACCAACTATTTTCTTCGTTTTTTTCCAGTGTATCTCTGTGTCTCTGTGTGTGTGTAGCAAAACCAGTTAATCAATCAGTTACCCCACCCAGTTAACCCCAAAAAAAAAAAAAAAAACGAAACCCCCGCATTAAACCTGCCCCGCCCTGCCAACAGTATAAAGTATATATGTAAACATATAAATACAAAATAGAAATGCTAAGAGCGTAGGGCGCACAGGAGGAGAAGGCAGACGAGGGAGCCACAAGAGCCACCAAAGCCACCAAAGGAGCCGCAGGAGCGGCGGCCGAAGGATACCGCTCACCTCGAGGATCGGCGGGCGCTGCCACAGAAGCCAGAAGAACATGCGCCATGTCAAAACTGCGGCATTACAGGTCCATGGATCAGCCCAGCAGCACCTGCGTGGTCATACGCAAAAAGTTAGCAAGCCCAGCAACCATTTGCCAATAACCACTAACCTCTCAATAACCGCATACCTCAAAAACACATACCGCAAAAAGCCTGCCACCTGCCACCTTTCACCCTCAGCCAGCGAATGCCCTAACCACTGACACGCTTTCTACACTTTCTACGCTTTCCACAAAAGCTTTCGCCTTGCAACTCTGCCTTTTTCCGTTATACATTGAGCCTAAGGTTGTTTATCGTGGGAAAAACTGCGATATCATATGGAAATTATCGTCAAGTTTTATGCATATTGTCATTTAAATAACGAACTCATATATCAATTTATCGAAATTAACATTACAGTATTGATATATCGATAATATATCGAACAGCTTTCTTTATAAAACTTTAATAATATAATATTTTAATAAAATCAACAGAAAGACTTACTTAAAAAGTAAAATTTCATATAAAGAATAGTTCCAAAGCTACACAGCTGCTGTGTAATTTTACATTCTGCAATTTACAGTCACACTCTGCACCCAGGACACGCCACACAAAGCTTTCGCATCCTGAAAGCCTGAAAGCCACTGCATGACAGCCTGTCCTCTGTGAAAACTTCTCTGTGAAAACTTTGAGCCTCTTGGACTTTTGCATGCCCATCGCCGTTAGCTCGGAAAAGCTGCTGCCTCATGGGCAGCTTTCCAGCCAAACGGAAACCAAAAATAACTCCTGCCATTCAGCCTTTCTTCATCGCATGACTCTGTCCTATCTTCTCCCAGTTTTCCTCTGTGTTTTCTGCTTTTCCATCTTCCATTTTCCGTTTTCACTTCTCCGTTTACTGCATGATAAATCAAAAGATAACCGTAAATATTGGATATATTGGAAATATTCGACTATTTGAAGCCCCACTAACCAGGACCTTGTATCCTTGCAGGACTATGACAGCCATTTGCTTCGTGTGCAACCTGCCCATCATGTCGCACCAGGTGGGCTTGGTGTGGCAGGGCGGCAACGGCTGGGACGATCTTGTGCGCGAACAGGTGGGTTTCGAAAATAAAATAAAAATTAAATAATTATCTAAAAAACAGTAAAAGAAAACACAGTGCAAAAATATTACTAAAACTGAAACAAATAGCACCAGCAAATATTAGCTAAAGTGCTCAATCCTTGGAAAACAGGCTGTAGTATTGACCTTGCACCTGATTGGCCTTGAAATCGTTTTAACATTTAACGTAAAAGCTTAAAGCTAATTTTTAAAAATGAATTTAAGTGTGTTCTATTTTATTTCGAGTTGAAATGTGTCCAACAATTAAATTGATTTCATTAACAAAGTTTATGGAATAGAATTGCATTTACTTACCTACTTTTTACGATTCATTTTTGAACTTGAAAATAAATATTTATTTATTGTTATATTTTACTTTTAACAAATTAAAACTACAAGTAAATAAATTTTAAAAGGGTTTTACTTTTATTACCTGATCGTTGTGTTTAGTGTGAGTATGTTACAAAATATATACTATAAACTAAAACCGAAATAAAAAACAATAAATTTAGTGCCGAAATTTCCATCTCAAAAAAAAAAGAATCCTACAAATATTCCTTAATTGATAAAATAATAAATTAAATTTTTAAAAGAAGCTCTTAAAAATATCATCGAATAATTAAACCAACACCAACACCAACACCCTTTTGCAGCTGGAGGAGTCCACCATCCGGCAGCGACTTGGCGGCAGGCGCGACTCGGCGGCGCAGATCACAACGCCGCCGAGCACCTCGCCGCCGCCGGGACTCCAGCGCCGGCGGCGCAGCTCCCTCGCCCAGCTGACGGACATCCTGCGCGAGTGGAGCGGCGGCGGCGCCAGCAAGCAGCAGCAGCAGCACCACCACCAGCAGACGCAGCAGACCCAGTCCCAGTCGCGCTCCAAGGCGCAGCTCAATCGCCGCGAGACGCTGGCCGACCTGGCCCGCAGCCTGCCCTGGCGCACCTCCACCACCACGGATGCCAGCACGGGGGCCGGAGGAGGCAGTGGCTCCGTCACCACCTACATGGCGCCGCGCAAGCGACGCGAGTCCAGCGCCGACTCGGGCATCCGGAGCATGCGTTCGCGGCGCGAGTCCAACACGGCGGAGTTTGTGCGCCACTGGAACCGGCGCGAGAGCGGAGCAGTTGAGGATCAGCCCGGGTCGAGCAGCAGCTGCGGCGTCGTCGTGCCCGTGGTCATCGAGTGCAGCAAGAGCGTGAGTATCGGGGAGTGGGCAGGGGGATCCCGGATCCTAAACCGTCACCCTGAGAGCCAGCCAGTCAGCCCTAATCCTTGGCGCTCTTCTCTCTGTGTCTTCCTCCGAACCTCATCCGACCTGCCTGCCTGTCTGCCTGCCTGACCTTACCCGACATCCGACATCCACGATCCATCAGGCCTCCCGTCGCGGGTCCGGTGAGAGCTACCTGTCCGGCAGTCGGCGCGACAGCAACGTGGCCGGGCGGGTGACGACACCGCCGCCGCCGGGCAAGTACCAGGTGACCAAGAAGCGCGACTCACTGGCCGCCCCGGAGTTCCCCAACTTCCGGCAGGAGCAGCGGCCCAGCACCAGCTCCGCGGGCTCCTGCTCCGACCACTCCCAGCCCCTGATATCGCAGCACTCGAGCACTCACCACCTGGCCCACCACCAGCAGGTGGACACCGCCTGCCAGGCCCTGCCGCCGCCGACGATCATCACCAGCTCGGTGACGCCGCCGGCCACCAGTCCCACGGCCCCCAAGGGTCGTCGCGACTCCCAGACGCAGTGCGGCCGGGTCAATCGGCGCGACTCCAAGGCGGGCGTCAGTCCGGAGCGGGCACCGCGTCTCCAGCGGCTCCAGCGTCAGGCCACCGCCTTCGACGAGGGCTGCCTGCCCGGCGGCGGAGGCGGAGGCGGCAGCCGTCGTGGCTCCCAGCCAGCCCTAAGTCCCGATCCGCCGGACCAGGATTGTGAGCGCAGGACGTCGCGGCGGGACTCTCTATCACCGGACAGTGCGTCGCGCGGCGGTCGCCGGGACTCGAGGACCCACTTATCGCCGGACAGATCGCACGAGCGGGATGGCAGTCCGCGGAGGCACACGCTCCGCAGGCAGAGCAGCTCGGCGGCAGGCCGTTCGCCCAGGTCGCCGGACTCCAACAGTTGCTGCTCCTCGCGGGATCCCAGTCCCTGCTCGCGGCCCGGACCGCAGGTGTCCGCCGTCAACGAGCAGAACCAGCGGCCGGCCATAAGGCGTCAGTCCACCACCGAGGAGATCCTGATAGCGCGCGGCTTCCGGCGTCAGTCGACCACCGAGGAGATGATCCGTTGCCGGAACTTCCGGCGCCAGAGCTCCCAGAGCGACGATGTCTGTCGGTGAGTGAAAGAGGAATATATGTATAAATATTTATTATTTTGCGAAATAAAGAAAATAAAGAAATACTGACAATCATTTGCTGATCCTTCACCACAGCTATCGTGGCAGACGCGACTCCTCGGCCCAGATTATAGACGGCACCATCGGCACCATGACCGTGGAGACCACCAGCACTTTCTTCGACTCGAGCACCCAGACAGGTGAGTCACCCAAAGGATTTGAACTAGATCAAGTGGCATTATTTTGGGAACTGTAATTATACAAAAAAGAAATTCATTAATAATCCAATAAATCTTGGCCAGAGTTATGAGGTTATTTCGATATTTTTCGTTAACTTCTGCCTATCGATCGCTGCTTAGCTGAAGTTCAGGTAAAAAAGGAAGTTTAGAAAGATGTCTCGATATATTTCGTTTATTTTCTGCCACTCTCAATAGCAGCTCATAAAAATAATCTGCTCTGAGGGTGAGCTCGATATTTTCTGATAACTTTCTGCCTATCGCTCAGTCATTTCCTGTCAAGCAGCTCATGTAAAGAATGGCGCCCAAATGAAGGCACAAGTGTCCTTGGTAAAAATACTTAAATAACCTACAGAAAAATGGGAACAATTTTCAAGAACAACAAAAATTAATTAAACATTAAATTATATAGTTTAAAAAATGTACACAATTTCTAAAAAAAAAACTAATAGATTTATAAAGGAAAGAAAAGCAAGAAAGGGTACCTTCTCTGTACTTTCCCCTTTCAAATATCCTTGGAGTCCTGCCAACTCGCTTTGTAGAGCTTTCGCCCGAAAGCTTCGCCCAGTCCAGCTTTGCGCTGCTCCGCTTTTCCGACTTTTCCGCTTTCCCGCGTCCTGTGCTCGCCCCAAAAGCTGCGCCCAGCTGACTGCTGCGCCGAACAGCTGTGAGCCCCATCAGGACTATCCACTCGGAGCCCTGTCCACTCGACGAACGCGACTCGGGGCAGCGCCATCAGTCGGTGTTGCAGACGCAGACGTGCCACAAGCGCCGCAGGACGCAAGACACCAACGGAAAAACGGAAAAACAAAGAAATAACAAAGCAAAAAACCGGCGGAAAAGCAAAAGGACATAGAGAAAAATAAATAGGAAATAGGAACCGAGGAACCGAGGAACTCTGTGAAGTACACGCAGCAAAATCGGGAATAGAGAGAGCGATGCCAGGGCAAGCTGGCGCTTTTTTCTCCCAGTGCGCATAGGTTGCTGCGTGTGTGTGCCAGCGAGTGCGTGCGTGTCCGCGTCGGTGTGTGTATATTTTTCCTGAATCCGAAATCCTTCGTCCTGTTTTTTGTATATTTTTGTTGTTGTTCTCCTTTTGTATGTAGTTTGTTTGCATTTCTGTGAGTGACTTAGAGTTCGACTTGAAATTGCAACTGCAGCAAGCAGCAGCCTCCGTGTGGCAGCAGCGCCTTATCCTTGCCACAACAACAACAAAGACAGCAGCAAGAACAACAACAACAAGCAGAAGCAGAGGCAGCAACGTGGCCGAGTACGTCGACGTCGGCAGCGACGGCGGCGGCGTTGCTGCCCCGCCGCTGCGCAGCGGTCGCCGCCAGCCGTCGAGCAGCAGCGCCAGCAGCAGCAGCAACCGCAGCAATCGCAGTCGCAGCGGTCCGTATAAATGCCACAGATATCTGAATATAACTACTACTATATATAGATAAGTCTGAAGAAAATCCCAAAGAAAATGCGAGTTACTTGTTGCATGTTGCACAGTCTAGTTGGGTTCCTGAAAAGTAAATAATATCACGAAGAGAGTCATAATGCCAGAAGCAAGGGACTATGTTTGACTAAGGGAATACTTAATGGGCTAATAATATTATTACATTCAAATATTTAATATCCCTAAAGTAATAAATAGCTCTTGTTCCATTTAAATAAATTAAATTATCAACTGCCTGGGAAATAAAATACCAATTAGGGCTTTTCATATTAATCAATATGTGTGGAATTTTATTCTCTGAATTATTACTTGACTACTCACTTTAAAGCAACCTTAAAGTAAATATAGATTTGGCATTCCATGCAGTGTTCTAACATAACAAGAGACTATTTCAATAAACATTCTATTCCATTCTATTTTAATCCTGTCTAACAGATTAATTCAAATTTATTTTACGCAACTTATTCTTCAGACTTACTTAAAGTCCACACTGAAAAATGTTGATTTGATATTTTAGGCAGTGTCTTGACGCAATAAAGAACTAAATTAATTTAATTAGGTAACCACTTCATATGGTTTAAAATATTTAACATTTTGTTTTGATTTAATATTTTAGGCAGTGTCTTAACGCCGCAAAGGACTGCATTAAATGCTTCATAGATTTAGGAATACATTTAATATTCTGTTTATTTTACATTTTATTGTATTGCTATTATTTTGCTATTATTTTTATTTATAATGCTTTCTTTACATTTAGTTGTATTTCAATTTAAAGGCATTCTACGTCGAGTCATAACACCACAGGCAAGAGATTGTAATAAAGAATACAAGTTGACGAACCCCTTAAACCTGGCCTGTATTTAAATAAGCTATATTAATTAGGGACACAAAGTGTCCTGGCAAATACCGCCGAGGACCTCCCGGAGACCCCCTGAAATGTGTGTGCCGAAAGCCACAAGTCCCGGCCTCGGAAGGGGGGCTTTTAATGAATGAAAGTGGAAAGTGCAATGGCTGCCAGCTGGCCGAGAGAGTGTGTGTGTGTGTCGGTCGGGGAGTATCTTGCCATCCGTGAGATACTCTCTCTCTCTCTCTCTCTCGCTCTATCTCTGGCTTATGAATGAAACGAAAGGAGAATCGAGTGGGCCAAGTCGCAGTCAGGGCCGCTTGCCCGTTTTCCATTTTCCATTTGCCATTTGCCATTTTCCCAGCTGCAGGCAGTGCAACAAGTTGAGACTTCGCGACCAACTTGGGCGCATTGAAATGCAAAATTTATTGATTCAGAGACCACATCCGAGGTCAGAGTTCGACTGAGACCCAGCTTAGCTCCTGCATTTTTCATAAGCATTTCCCTGACAGAGAAGGATCCTCATAATTGGGCACGAAGTTGTCTCCTTTCGAGTCCTAATTTACCGAAAGATCAAACAGAGTCACAGATCTGTGGGGGAATAAAGGAAATGAACAATTTGCATGCGAATTTTAATCAGTTTATTAAGAACCCAGCAGCAGCTGAAGGAGACACATCCTGCTCTGTCCCCCTCGCAGGGACATGCCACATGGCCCATGGCCCTTCAATTAAGCGCAATCGGCGCGATGCTGGAAAGGATTTGCGCCAAGTGGCTGTCGCTGTCGCTGGATGTCCTGGATGTCCTGCCAGCACTCACTAATTAATACCGAGTGTACTGAGTGCGAGCAGCGAAAAGAAAGCAGCTCCGGCACTTGATTTAATTGGAGCAATTAGTCCAGGAGTCTCTTTCCCTCGGTCTTTAAGGAGTCAATCAAGTGGAGGGATTATCGGCAGGACAACTGCCAAGCAACTTTAAGGGTTATCATATACTATACATTGGGTAATATTCCCCATCTAGAATTCACCAATGGGTTAAATATTTGCCTTTTGCCAGGCAATCCATTAACTGGAGTTCCTCAAAGGACACGACCACGACACACCACAGCACGGGGTCAGGATTATCAACAGCAATTGGCGGGACTGTAGTCCAATTAGTATCTCAACTGCCCATCGATTACATTAATTTTTATAATTGCCTTTTTACGATGCGCACACACACACATACCCAGACAGGGCAAACAAAAAACGGAATTAATGTTAATTTATGGCCAAACAAAGCTCACAAAAAAAAGAGCGCACGAAGCGCACGAAGCGAGGGGACACTTTTATTACCAAATTTGGATCGATGGAAGGCTTCGGGTCAGGTCATAATCCTCGAAAAAGTACGGCTTAATTTCAACTTTCATTATTGCCATAATAATATGAGCTCTGTTATGGCTGATATAATGACAAGAGAGTAGCGCCATCATAACCCTAGAATCTTTGAGATTTATATTATTTATTTACCAGTATTAAACTATTTTAAACATCTTTTAAACACTTAACTTCTAAGGCTTCCTCAAAGCAAAACAATACAAAATAACGCCAATAGGCAGGAGTTGTTTTAATACTTCAATAACACCATCAATAATAGTTTGCAGTAAAGTATTATTTAATATTTATTTAACATACTTAATTAATATACTGCCAAGCTCACCTCTCGACAAGGTCAAGTCCTGGCTTCAGCTCTAGCTGTGGCTTCTTCCCCACCCTCACCTTCAGATATATATAATTATATTATATATATATTGTTTTCATGAACGCATCAATAATGGCACAGACACAGAAATTGTTTTGGCGCCTAATTGATTGCCCGGGCCCCAAAGATTGATTTATCGGATTAAAGTTTCGCCGAAAAAGTACACCACATCTTGGACTCGCGAATGCACCGGGTTTTGGGGGGAGGTTAGGGTTAGGTTAATGGGTTTCGTAGAGCTAGGGGGCCAGGGGACTACCGCTTGATGGATGGCCGCCTGATTGATGGGCCAACACTGGCACTGGCACTCGTAAAACAGTTCGTAATCGAAGGAATTAGCAGCTGACGCCGATTCGAATCGAAATTGGCAGCTCGAAAGTTTTCAAATCAGCCGCTTGGTTAGCTCGTAAAATGCAAATTGTTGCGAGGGAAGCAGGAGTATGGCCAGGAGGATGGACTCCACCTGCTTCACCTGCTGGAGAGGGGGCGTGGCCACCACCGCACAAATGTATAATGCCATTAACAGCTGTCACTTTCGGGGCTGTTGAAATATTTGACAGTCAAACACGAGTGTCGCATAAAAAAGGACACACAGCCAGGAGGGGGAAAAGCGGGAAAAGACGGGGAAGGACTCGGAAAAATAACAAGCAGAGCCATAAAACAGGAGGCGATAGAAGCGATAATAATAATAACAATAATAATAATAATAATAATATTGAGACAGCATTTTAGTTTCGTGGTAATGGCTCGCGTTTATTTGCCAAACAAGATGGTGGCTGTCAATTGCTGTCTGTGCCTTGTTATTCCTTCGCTTTCTCCCTACTTTCTTTATACTTCCTTTATACTTTCCCCATACTTTTCTGAGGGTGTGTGTGTGTGTGTGTGTGACGGAGTATCCAAATTGCGACGCCTTTCGTCAATCATACGCACCGTTGTACGCACCGCGGGCCATAAGTCAGCCTAATGCCTCCAGGAAATCAATATCTCTTTGGGGTAGAAAAGCTTCTTAGTCTAGGGCTAAGACTCTCTGTCCACAGGAAAAGCTTCAAACTGAGTGGAAAACTGAGGCGACTCTAAGGAGAAGAGGAAAAACTATAATTGATTGCATTAATATTTCCAATTCAAGCGGAAATTATATAGAAACCGATTTAGCAGCTATAGAATCTTGTTGCTGAAAATGCACCTGCATTTTCCCCACCTGAAACCGTTTCCACTTGGCATTTCCTTGCGGCTATTTTCATAAAATCAAATTAACACACAGCGAAACCGAAGCACGCAAGGGAAAATCAAACCGAAACCGAACAGAAAAAAAAATATAAAAAGAGGAAATACGCAGGGAAAGCCTCCTCCTCGTCGCTGGCACTAATTGAACCGAGCAGCAGGGGGGCAGCGGGCGGCTGAGCTGGGAGCTGGGAGCTGGGAGCTGGGGCGGCAGCGGAAAATGGGGCTGATGGGGGTTAGACAGAATGTTTGACTTTGGCTCAATTAACACCGCACACAGAACGGCCGACTCATAGATTCATTAAAATACAGCAAACAAGGCTGGACAAGACGGAGCTACGTCCTGCCAATGCCGCCAAAGCCACGCCTACACACATGGCCAGGACTGGGACTAGCACTGGGACTGGCACTGGGACAAACAAAGAACTCGTCCTCGTCCTCGTCCTTGTGTGTGTATTTTAGTAATTTGGATTAAACATGCAGTCCGGCGGGCAAGAGGACAACAGGCCTCGGCGGCGGCGAGGACAATAGAAAATCACCTGACCCATTAACCAGCAATGCTTACAAAGTCTCCTGCTCCTGCTCCCTGCTCCCTGCTGCTTCTCCTGTGTGTCCTGCGGCCTGTGTTATCCTCCGTGTCCCGGCGTTGAAGTTTGAAGTTATTGCTTTCATTTCCCTGTAGTCGCTCCCAGACGCTAAGAATTTAATTAATTCCTGGCTGAGCATGATAAGCCAGTCCAGCCAGTTCAGTTCAGCCAGCCACACATCGTATATAAATAGGGCGACTCTTTAAGGTCAATTACTAATTCCATTTCATTACCAGCTAGGAGAGCACAAAGACCAGAGACCCAGAGACACAGAGCCTTAAGAAGAGACCCACAGCCTTAGAAAGACTGTTTAGGGGAATTGTAGAAAGCTAGATAATATATAAAACTATTAAAAACGATCAAGAAACCGATGACTTCAAGCTCCATGCATAAATTTGATCATGAACCCTCTTTAAAAACCTCTCATCAGCAGCAGATTTTACTTTTAGATTTACTAAATAGCTGAGGTAATTGGGATTCAATTTATATCGCACCGATTACCTTTCCGTTCGAAATCAAACAGACAAGTCTCGTTTATTCAACGCAGACCAATTTTCAAACCCAAATCGAAGGGAGAAGGGAGTCAGGGAGAAAGAAGAAGGGAGAAACCGAGGCTGGAGGGACCACAACATGTTGTCGCTCCTCTGCTAATTGGATGGCAAGGATGTGTGGCAGCAGCATGACGTGGTGGCATCGCCATGACGAAAATAATTACAAAACAGTTTACTCAATAAAATTTCAACTGATTTAACTGCGGCAACAGGAACGCGGAGGACGAACCACAGAGCTGACATTGATTGAGCGGGGATGTGGGGATGTGAGGATAATGGCCCAGGACCTGGCACGCAGCTTCCCAAAAGCGGTACCAGGACTACACACGTCTACTAGGAGAGCAAGAAAGTAGAATATATATAATACATATAGCAGGGAAAAGATGATACAAAATGGGACAAAGGAAGCTGGCTGAAATAAAAAAGTTTTGATCAAGTTTTTCCCCAGCAACAAAAAATATAAGATTTTCACACGCACACACAGTCTTTTGTTTGCTGGCAAAGAGGGTGTGTGTGTATAGGGTGTGTGTAGGGTGTCTGTAGGTAGTGCTGTGTGCTGGGACGGATATGGGTAAACTTGCACGCTCGCAAACCATTTCAAAACTGAATTAACTTTTGTTGCACTTTTGTGCCGAAATAAAAAAAGACGAATAAAAAATCTACATATTCGCATACGCTTTTTTCCCACTTTTTCCACACTTTTCCGGCGAAAGTTTTTATGTAAATTGCTGCCTCCAGGGCAAAGGTTAGGATACGGCCACGGTTGGGGATAGATTCACACGTCTCCCTGCCATCCTTCGACAGCTGAGAGAAACCGGCTAATTCCTGTCTGGGGAGCAGGTTTTTCGGCATTCGGTTTGCACAAATTTAAGTTCCATTTAAGTTTTGCGCAAAAGGGAAATAAGGCTGGATATTTATGGCTGTGGAAATCAGAGTTCTATAATATATAGTATATATAGCCCCCCTGAATAAATCCTTCGAGGACTCCGACATGTGTGACTCGATCCATTAACGATTATCCCCGCCTGGCACGCAACTCGCCCATTTCCCGGGGACTCAACAAGTGCCGAGAGGCGGTGCGGTGCGGTTCATGTTTATAAATCAAATTTGCGGCTCCCAAAAAAAAAAAAAAAAATTAATCACAACTCATTCGCTGCTTGGTGTGTACTGAGGAGCCTTGAAGCCATTTGGCCTGGCTGGCAAATGGCTCTGGGGGTGATTTTATTTCGCCTCTTCAGTGTCTAGTTTTAACTTTGCACTTTTGGCATATTTATATATAAATATTAATTTATATATATTTATTTTTAGCTCTTAATCTCTTGAGAGGCGCACTCACGGGGCACGGGGAACGGGGCGTATACTTGATGCACAATTTATTATTGATTTCGAGATGAGCTGCGTTGGCATTGTAACAGCTGCGTGTGATCCGTGTGACAGATTTGCCGTTGTGTGCGTCGTAAAAAAGTCACGCCAATGCTGCACTTTTCCAAACTCTCCCTGCTTTCCCTCCTGCTTTTCCCTCCCTTCCTCCCTTCCTCTTTTTGTATTATTATTACGCGCGTGTGTGCACCCTGTTATCCCTAGGGGGTGGTGGTGATGGTGGTGACAGTGCTAGTGCCGTGGTGCTAGTGGTGGTGGCTTTCTGTTCCCGGTTGACCCATAAATACGCGCACGTACACGCCGCCGACCCTCGCTGACCCTCGGTGACCCGGGGAGTGCAGCCCAGTTAGTTGGACAAAATGATATGCTTCCACTTCATTTCCGTGCACTATAATCAGCGAAATGCGACAAACCGATGGCGGTTCTCGCACGGCTAATGACAGGTGACCGTCAGCGGTAATTGGCCAACGCCAAGGGGAATATGATGGCCTTCTTATATGGCTCTGGCTCTGGCTCTGGGTCAGGATGCGGTTTTGTGGCGGAACAGGGGCAGTGCAGGTGTGTAGATCGGTAGTGGCAGTCACAGGCTTCTTATACCACAATTATTGCCAGTTAAATGACACATTATACAAATATTCACAAGTTGATAAACAATTTCATAAAAACGGAAATATTGAAGGTATCTTTGAGAGCATCTACTGGATTCGAAGCAAAAGATACTCTCTAATGTCATATGTTTTCTAGTTTTCCAGCAAGATCTGTGCGGATGTATTGCAACCAAAGCTGTCTTTAATTCAATAAGAGGTTTCAGTTTGAAGTGAACTTGTTTTCATAAATATCGAAATTCAAACAACAGAAAGGCTGAATATTTCATCCAAAAATTGGTCAAGCAAACAGCATAATAAATTCTTTCTTCTTCAGCCTCAATTATGTAGTTTCAAAATGCCACAAGTTGATTTCTTTCATACAACTTTTGATCTGCGTTTAATGAATTGTGTGAACGTTATTTTTTAGGCTTTATTGAAAGTTGAAAAATTGATTAGTGGAGGGTGGATATCGAAGGGCTTTGACTTGCCCTGCAAGGGGATTCGAAAGTATCCTCAGGGCGCTGCCTCCCGCTCTCTCCGTGTGCCATTTTATTGAAAATGCAGTGAAGTTGACTGGCCGTGGCTGCACATGTGCCTCCAGTCCACGTCCACGTCCCCGCCCCGATCCAATATTATTTACGCTCAATTAAGTTAGTGCGCGCATTGCATCACTAGCCTGTTGTCAGTAGCTCTGCCCTGGATTTATCTCCCTTTACAGGACCCTTTTCAGCGACTTTTCAGAACTCCTCAGGCCCCCCTTTCAGACGCCCGCTTCAGCGTTCTCCTAATCCCCTTTTCTGTCCCTCTTCAGACCATATTCTGTCCCTTTTTAGCCCATTTTCTGTCCCTCTTTAGCCCCTTTTCTACTTATTTTTTGTTTTATATTTCAAAAGCATCTGGAATTTGGAAACTATTTGAATGGCATTGTGAGCATCGAAGATATTCTCCTCGAGATACTTTTCTGAGCCCATGAAGATCACGTGCTCGAGAAAGTGGGAAAAAAATCGGTTATGCAGCTAGGATCAAGTAGAGTTTGTAGTCCATAAATATGTAAAAGCAACCATTTTGACTCCGTATTCTCTTAAGCGGAATGTAGTGTCACAGGGCCATTGGTATTTAATTTATTTAATAATGCTTACACATTATATACAATTATATGCATATAAACTCATGGCTGATTAACATGTGCTCCCTCATTCAGCTGAGGCGGATTATGGGGAATATAACCATTCAAAATAGTGGCCAGAAAGAGGATAAGGTGCGGGGGTTAAGGTGGGGGGGCTAAGAGGCCAAGAGAGCGCCCGTCACGACCCATTAAGCAGCTATTGTTTTGAACTGGGGGGCGGAGAACGGGACGCACAATAAAAGCCAAATAGCTAAGGCCGTCCCTGAAAAGTTAACGCTTGATTTCTGCACTAAAAACCAGAAGTTTGCCATTCTTTTGGGTCATTAGTTGGTAATTTATCAAAGTCATGAATTTATATTATACCCGGGCCAGAGCAAGAGCCAGAGCCTGAGGCAGCTGCAAAGTGCAGATGCAAAACTTTTCAAGGCGGCAGCTGTCATAAAAGCAAATGGGAAAAGGAAGAAGCCTCCGGAAAAGTCGTGGGGGAAAACTCAGCGAAAGTGTAGTGAAGTCTGGCGCAAGTTGGGCCACGGGAAGGCAATAAAATATGGAGAGTAATGCGACTCGATTTTGTCCTCTTTCAATTAGTCAAATTTGTAGCGCGGCGTCGTGATTAAAATTCTCGAGCTGCGTAAATAGTTCTTCACTTTCTTTCAACTGCGAACAATCGAGGGGGGGACAGAGAGTGAGGAAGGAGGAAGTGTGCCTGTGAAGTCGCTGGGTGAGCTATGACAGGTGGTTGGCTCCTGGCTCCTGGCTACTTCCCAGCTTCCGGTTCCATCTTCCACCTGCTTCTGGCTTTCACTTCTTGACCTCCTGCTCTGGTCGCATGTCCTGCTTTTGACAATGCAATTTGCGGCAGAAGGCAGACTGCAGATTGCAGATTGCAGATGCAGATTGCTGCAACGAATTGCCAGCTCCTGGACAGTCCAGCTGCAGTCCTCGACATTCATTGCATTAGTTTTGGGAGCGCTTAGTGCTTGGACTTCAACAAATTGTGAAGAAGAGGGGAATGTTTCATAATAATAAATAAGTAATCAAATAAATGTACAATATTACGCATACGCCCTGTGGCCCAGTGTCTACTTCAACAAGCGATTGTCCTTAATCGCGCATTACGCATACGCCGCGTGCAACAGGCCACAAGAGTCCCCCATAATGACTTTACGATACACAATGCCGAATGCCGAAGAGCCACTTCTTTTCGGGTGTGCTGGGTGATGGGTGATGGGCAGCTAATGAAATGCGAATCACATTTGCTGATTGCCCCCAGTAACGCGTCCTGCCAGGACACATCTACGAGTTGGGCTGCGATGACAGCGATGACAGCGATGACAATGACTCGGCCTGTCAGCTCATAATGTGTTTCCGCTTGCCTGATTCATTTAATTATGATTTCCGGTGTCGACACAGCCGAGAGCGGTGGCGTTGGCCAGGCACACGTGCTCATTATTACAGCCACTTGATTGCTGGTTCCCAGGCCCACACCCAGCACACTCTCCGCCGGATGCCCTTTCGCCGCAATAATATGTACGGTACAGAGACATACCTCGCAATGGGTGAGGGAGAGTTGATAGAGAAGTGCGAGAACAAGGGGAAAATGAAATCAAATCAAAATGGGGCTTTGTTTTAATAGTAGTTATATTTTCCAAGTGGGCTTACCCAGCTGAGGCCGTGTCTGCGGTTAGGGTATGCCTGGCGCCATTCATCAACTCGACAGGCAACAATTTCATGTCCTCCATCCTTTGGCAATTTGCTGGTATTAGAAACTCATTTCCGTTTGTAATTGAGTCGTGAGTCGTCGCTACCGCCAGCCAGTCAGTCAGTCAACCAGCCAGCCAGCCCGCCAGCTGGTGCCCCTTATGTTCATGCAAATGAATGGCCATGTTTTGGGATACAACAACAGGGACTCTGACGTATCGAAGCCAGCATAATTTGAACCCCCTCTTTTCCGTCCTCCGTTGCAGAACCCTCGCCGCTGTACGACAACAATCACTATCATGAGGAGTGTCTGCGATGCAACTCCTGCGGCCTGAACCTGACTGGACCCAACCAGAAGCGGGCCAGGAGATTTAAGGTAAGCCAACTCTGCAGTACTTGCTTAATATTTTTCCTATTCTGCTTATTGTGTAGCAAAATTCCATAATTAATAACTGAATTTATGGGTTTCTTTCGATCCCTAAAAAAAAAAACTATTTATTTTACCTTCTAATTAATAAGTGAGTGAGGAATCTTAAAGGGCTGTTTTTTCGCTGCCACCTCATTTGAAATGCATTCGCTCATTTCGAAACCCATAAAGCCGGACTCATTACTGAGCAAATGAGGTGCGGAACTCAGACTCCGTCTCCGGACAAGTGGCCTAACCAGAATTACATATGAACCCGGCAGGAGGCACAAAAAATATAACCAAATAAATCATTTACAGAGGAAAATATATATGTGAACACAAGGCTATAGCTTCCGTGCTTAGTTCAGCGCACTCAGTGAGGAAGTGAGTTGTATGGAAAGGAAATACATATCCAACTTACTTGGGTCTCGCTTCTATAACTTACAATAATTTACATTATATTTAAATTAAATTTATTTGAATTTATAATTTAACAAAATATTTGCAAATGTAACCCTCGAGCCCCATATTTTTTACAGAACCAGATCCTGTGCGACCTGCACTTCGCGGACGTGGCCCTGATGGAGTGCTCCGACTTCATGCAGCAGCTGCGTAGCTTCAAGCCGCAATCGCTGGGCTGCGCGGTCGCCAGGCGGAAGAGCTCCACCACGCTGATATTCCCACTGCCGCCGCAAGCATGTTCAGGTATGTACCGCACTGTACTCGGCACATTGCCAACGCCAAATCGGCCAAAGCTGCGGGTCCGCCAGGTGGGCTCCACCTGGCAAATACCCTGGCAGACCCGGTGATGTTAAGGTGGTTTGGGAATTTTTTTCAACTTAAAAGTGCCTTAGATGTGGCTTCGATTTTTAATCGAAATTAAACATAAACTATCTATATATTCATATTTTATATTTTACAAACAAAAGCAAAATTCAATAAAAAATTGCATCAATTTATGAGGGCTTGTGGGTAATCTGTAATATCGATATTAACATATATCCTCATGATTTAAAGCAAAATTCGATAACAATTTGACTATCAATCGACGTTAGAGATGTATATATCGTAATCTTTCATTTATGAAGCTTTTTAAATAGAGAAAAAATATCGAATTTATCGATTTACTCTTATTACTCTCCTATCATCCCTAATTCTTTAGTACGACACATAGTATTCATAAATTTATATCGTTTCCTATCGATAACAACTTCGATAATCAAAAGTATTTAGAATATCCTGGAAGGGTAGCCAAGGATATTACTTATTCGAGTAACGAGAATGCAAAGGCCGAACCCTTCCATAAATTTCGCTTTTTTTCCAGCCCCGAGTGTGCGAGTGTGGGAGTGTGGGAGTGTGTGTGCGTGGCGTCATCATTATAATTCAAATGAGATTTGAGCGCACACTCTCACAACCACACACACACACACACCCTGATGCAGGGGGAGGGGGGAGGGAAAGAAAAGAAAGTAAAGGGGGGAGAACAAATAAAAGAGCGAAGCGAGAGAGATGGAGAGCGAGGGCCACGTCTACAAGTTGGAGAATGTTTGGCATTTTGCATAATAAAGTTGTTCAAACATATTTGACGTCGGGTTGCGCACTCACACACACACACACATAAAGATAGAACCGCCATTTTTCGCTGACATAAACTTTCAATTCGGTTTTCATTTTACTTTATTTCCTCTCTGTCTCTCGCTCTCTGCTTTATTTTTTATTCCCAGCACTCGCAAGCGATTTAATTAAAATGCCCAAAAAAAAATAAATAAGAAGAGCAAAAAAAAGCAAGAAAATTAAAGGGGAAAAAATGCGGAACATGAAACATTTCTTAACATTATTTATCAGTTTCCTCGAATATATGGTAACCCCCTTCACATGTGTATACATATTACTATATCTCTCTGTGTATATACACTCGCTCTGGGAATGCAAAGTTTATTAACTGGATTTTTATTACGAAACTTTTCGGGCCAAGCCTGGGCTTTGGCTTTCGCTTTGGCATCGGCTTTTTGGCCCGTTTGGCGTCCATTTTAATTACAAATATGCCGAAATAAACGAATCGAGGCCATTTCGGCCAGTTAAATATTATTGCTCCTCTCCGAACGACGTCCTTCGAAGATGATAATGACGACGGCGATGATGATGATGATGATGCTGCAAAGTCCTGCCGATATTTTGTGTCCCGTTGTGGACTTAATTCCTCCGGCGATTTTATGGACAATTTGTTGCAAATTCAAAATCAAGGCAACAACTAGAAGCTATAACATTTTATGAATAAATATCCTGAATATCCTTAGAAAAATACATATTTCACTCAACATTCTATAATAAATTGATTTAATTAAGCTACATGATAAATAGCAGCCACGGCTGTCCGTAATAAATTAATTTAAAACCTATTTAACATTTTACAAGAATAAGTTTTGGCTCTTGGAAATACTTTCAAGAATATCTTAGGAAGATCTTATATTCTTTTTCTTCTAGCGATCTTCGTTCGATATATTTCTATTTGTATGGAATATTCTTTTTCTTAGAGATAGATAATAAGTCCTTGAATAAAGTAATAGCTTTTTAAATGAAAAAAAAGCCAACCTATGGTGACTGGCAAATAGTTTAGCCAAGGGACTGCCAAAAGCCGACTGCCTGGGAACTTGACACTCTTCGCACATTCATTTCCGCCTCTCCGGCTCCTGCTCCTGCTCCTATTCCTATTCTTGTTCCTGCTCCTGCTCCTGCTGCTGCTCCTAGTCCTTCTCCTACTCCTACTCCTCTTCCTAGTCCTGCTTCTGCTGCTCCTCGGCCTGTATTAATGCTCAGCTGCGCTCATTCGAAGCGACATTGAGTGCGCACTCGAGTAAAGTGATTCGATGCGTGTCACATTCGAGGGCGAGTGCTGCACTTGCTCTGCCTGGAAGCCACGCCTCCCCTGCTTCCATTTCAAAAACACAGCGAAAAAGCAGGGTGAAGTTGGGTGAAAAAAGCCAGAATATTTGCGATGGGAAAGTACATCGAAAGGAAAGCTCCAAAGTATTCAAAATATATCGTAATACATGACTTATTGCATTTGTAAATATAGGAAAAATATTGCATTTAATTGCATTTAATATTAAAATATTGAATACAATTAAAAACAATGTGTAACAAAATGTTTTCTAATTTTAAATGGATTATAAAAACATTATGAATTTATCTATATTTACTATTATTGATCCTGATCCCTGATCTATACTTTCTGAGAGGTGAGGCCGGAGACACATATCTAAGCAACTTAAGAGAGCTAATTCTGGGTACTTGAATATTTTTCATTTAATAGAATTAGTTGATTTATAATTATTCCTCTTACTATTTTCACTAATTTATTAAATATTGATTTTTTTTCTAATTTACTAATCATTAATTCATATTTTCTATAAGGTTTTTCATTTGTTTTGATTTAGATTTAGAGCCCTTGAACCCACTCACAGAAATACTATTTAAAGTTGTTGAGTTCAGAGGAGTTCTCGGGCTCAGCTCTGAATAATTGAAACATGTTGGTGTTTTTCTGGGTTTCCGTAATTGCTCCTGGCTGCCATTCAATAATGGTCAAATATAAATAATGCAGGTTGCCATAAATGTGAGGGAAATCCTTTGCCAAGTCGCCTTCGAAAATAACATTTAAAATAATATTTAATGAACAGAGAAACTGCAGACCTTTTTCCTTTTCTATTACTAATTCGCTGGGAAGGGGGCTGGTCATCAAATAGATTAAATAAATACACTAAATAAATCATTTAGCTCTGGCGCGGCGGTGAGTATACGCCACGTAGGTCACGCAGCACACGTTTATGGCCCCAAATTGCGCCGGCAGAGTTATAAACACGTATTATATGCCATCTTAGATCCATGTGTGTACGTGACAATTAAATTTATGAAATCCTATAGGATGTGCTGTACGAATCCAAAGCCGAAGCCGAATCCAAATCCGTTTCCCAGTTGAAAAGTCAGTTCAAGGGTCTCGAATTATCAGCCTGCCGTGGGCGCGTGACTGTTGCCAGGATGTTGCTGGATGCTGGATGGATGGAAGTTAAGCCATTAGCGTAGCGAATGATATCCTTGAAGGACTCTGGTCCTCGTCTGGCCACAAATCAAGGAGCAAGCAGAGTTTAAATACAAGTATTATGGATTAGGCTTTAGCTTTAAGCTCTAAAATAAATAATTAATTGCCTTGGGAGAGGGGAATGCCTATGCCTCTAGTCCTGTTCGCTATAAAGATCCAATTTGAGTTTAGGCTCCTGTCCTGCTGAATCCTGCATATATATCCTGTACATATAGCTTCTATTATTCAGTGCTTTGTCATCTGCTGCCTGGCCATAAATTTAGCCATGAATACCACGCCCACCTGGCCGGGGCATTTACATTTTAATATGCATTATTAGCGCGATAATTGTTTGAGAATATTGCCCAAGAATAGATGACGACGACGGCCAGAAGGAGGACGGAGAAGGGCCGTAAAAAGCCAGGCAGGCCATCAATTTGTCACTTTGCCTTGCCACATTTCGGGGTATTGGCCACTCTCTTTCTCTCTCTATAGATATATATACTTGTATATATACAAGTAGTAGGTATATATATATAGATATTCCGCTGTCATAATAAATTCAAAAGCCCCGCAGAACAACAAAATTGTCGCGCACTTTTTACGTTCATTTGTCAGCTCGGTGGCTCGGTGGTGTTTCGTTGTGTTTCTTCTGTTTCCCTCTTTGCAATATTTTAATATGTTCTAGCACGCATTTTTGTGTCTCATTTGTTTGGTGAAAAATGATTTTAATTTCGCCAGCGAGACAGCATTGTGCGGCTTTTAATAAATGGAGTTGTAATAGCCATTAATGACCCGACTCTCTGCCGGAGTCTCTACTATTTTATGGCCAAGACAAAGCTCAGCTGAAGTGAAAAATTGTATTGGGGGCCAGCTCATCGATTTATTGGCATATACCTACCTCTTTTTTGATTTTAATTAATATTTGCTACAAGCAGAGAAAGGCACAAAAAGGCAACCATAAATCTCTTGGAAACTTATCAAGTTCAAAGCTCTTTTCAATTCCATTTGCTGCCTTGCCTCCTTGCTTCTTATCGACAAAAAAAAATAATACCCCGCAAGGCTCTAAGGATCCCAGAGTCTATCGAAAAATGGGGGCCAACGATGCGTATGCGCAATTTCTGAATTTCTGCAGGCCAGCCATCAAAGCCTCCGCAAAAGAAAATCCTTCGAGGGCGAGTCCAAGTGCATTTTTGTAATTGAAAAATTTAGTGAGAACGACTCCGGCTGCAGTCCACAGGGACTTAGGCTTTCCGAGCCTTTCCTATCACGCTCACTCGTCACTAATTAAAATCTAGAAATCAGCCATAAATCGGAGAGAAACTTCAGCTTAAGACCAAAAATTCCTGCAGTCTTTGGGGTATTTCTCAAGCCCAAAATCAATTGGAAAATATGAAAATCAGAGCAGGGAAGAGAGTTTGAAGAATTTTACCTTTACAAGACTCTCTCTCAAAAAAAAGAACATTTTCCCACTGAACAAGGAAACCCGTTAAAAACTAAAACACACAGAAAACAAGCTAAAACCTCATTCAATGCAGGCCGAGGGAATGTTTCGCAAAATTCCTCTTACTCGTCACTAATTAAAATGCGGCTTTCAGGTGTCCCCGCTGCCATCCATAAATTCCTGTCCAGTGTTGTCCATTCACAGAAATGCAATGCCATGTACATCAAATTAAATTTGCTGAACAAAAGGACACTCGCAAATAGATGTGGCTGCTGCGTTCTCCCTGCGGCTTTTGGGGAATTTGCCAAAGGAAAATTAAATCTGAGCTGAGAGAGGAATTTCACAGACAATTAGAACAGAATAAAATATATTAATATTCTTGTGAAAAGGGAGTGGGGTTAACCTGAGCTGCATAACGCCAGAGGATTGGTATTGCACTCTCGTCGAGGTTCTTTTCAAATGGTGAGAAAGCGAGTATCAGGATTATCAAAATAGCATTAAGTGAATCTTGATCCGTCTTAAATATTTGAAATTTGTCCGCTCCCTCAGTTTTTCTTTGTTAATCATCTTATTATTCATTCGATCCCCCTTAATACTCTCCACTTCTCATCGAAATAAATACATGTGGGCAAGGAATATATAATTAATGGCGGCTAACCCTAGCCAGGAATATTCATAGCTTATCAATAAAATGCGGGGGATGGGCGTACTCCCCAGAGTCCCGCCCACTTAAGCCTCTTAAGAGAGAGAGAGAGAGTGCGGCTGGAAAAGCAATTAAAAGACATAAAGGAGCAGCAGGACGGCTCCTGCAGGAGCGGGTCACGTGGCTCCCGGCCAGCCCAGCTGACGATGGACAGCCCGGACATTGCGGACAAGCTGCCGCTGGAAGCGCCTTATATTATCGTCCAGCTGGGGCGGCGGCTCCACCAGCACCTTCTGTTGGTCCACGTGCCGATAGTGCTGCAGCTGACCCATCTTCAGGTCGACGGGCTGCGGCTCGCAGGCATCCCGCCACTGGAGAGCGAAGTGGTTGTGCACCACCGTGGTGTAGGCGGTGTTGTGCAGACACTTGGCCGCCAGAGCCGGATCCAGGTGCTTCGCCACCCGGGTCACATGGGCCAGCATGTGGAAGCAGGACTCGACCTTCGGATCCGGGGCCAGCTGGTGGGGAAAGTAGACATTGCTGAAGCAGTAGCCACACCGAGCCGAGCAGTTCACATCGCCGGCCTCGAGCTCCGCCAGGAGATCCGGCCAGGTGCGCAGGCGACCCAGTGGCATAAGCACCTCGTCCACATCCATCACGGCCACGTAGTCGAACTCGTACAGGCTCCGGTACAGGCAGTCGTTGTAGAGCAGCGCCTCGTTCTGCTGCCGGCTCATCTCCCTATTCACGTTGGCCGGGAGCAGCATCTGGTAGGGACGCAGCTCCAGCAGCCCGTCCGCGGGCCGGGTGTAGTGGGCCAGCGTCCGCGAGACATTCGGATGCAGTTGGCCAATGTCAAAGGCCCGTATCCTAACCGCGCCCAGCAGGCGCATCAGCTCCAGCCACTCCACCAGCCGCTCGGACATGTCGTCGCCGTCGTCGGGGAAGCGCAGGTACTTGAGGCAGATGCCCGTCCGCAGGCGGCTCTGTGACTTGCTCTCCATCCGTGGTTGACTTGGCTGGCTGACCTTCAACGCATTCTGCGGCAACGCACACTTGTCGCCAAGGACCAGGGCCACCAGCTGGGGCTGCCGCGGCGACTGCATCTGGAAGGTGAGCAGCGTGGGATAGACAGCGCCCTCGCCCCGGCCCCACTCGGGATACCAGGCCAGCTTGGCCTTGTGCAGCGGCACCAGCTCCGGCAGCGGCTCGCCCTCGAACCACATCTGGCAGTAGGTCGGCGGATGGGACTCTGCATAGGTGGTGATCATGGCCAGGATCACCAGCTCGGCTACCCGGGGGCGGCGGTCGTAGTAGGCCCCGTACAGGTAGTAGGTGAGATTCTCATGCCGCGTCTTCTGGAAGTGCGGCGTGTGGAACTGCAGGTTCTCGTAGCGTGGATATGGGGCGCACTCGCGCCCGCTGGCCCAGTTTTCGCCCTGGTTTCTGCGCAGCAGGGTCTCTAGATCCATTTCGGACTCCGGTCTAGGCAAATCCTTCTGCAAATTTAGCTGCCGCTGCCGCTGCCGCTGCAGGAGATTCAACTCCTCTCGCAACTTCCGGGCCTCCTCAACGAGGGCTGTGAGGTAGTGAAACTGGGTGAGCGTTTGTAGTGAAACTGGGTGAACTTTTGGGGACTGCCCACCATCCCTATGGCCATCCTGTTGCGGAGGAGGCTTGGCCAGCCGAAGGAGCAGCACCAGAAGGAGGCTGCCCAGGACACATACGCAGAGGGGGATTCGCAGGGAGCGCAGCCGACTACAAACCATCGTATCGAATCGCCAGCAGGGCGAAAACTGAGCGAACGCACTTTTCTGTTCAAACTACTTAAACAATTCGCAATTCCGCTAAGTGCAGAGATGCAGAGAAAATACAAATATAGATATATATACACAGTGATTGTTCAGGTAGTTTTCCGAACTAACAAGGCCGCCCGCCCCCCAGCGGAGTTTGGGCAGATCTTATCGCTTCCTCCGCTCTCTTTTCGGAGATATTATCTGTCGGAGTTGTTACTTTCTATTCGATTTAAAACACACAATTATTGGCAAGTAAATTAATTAAACATTGTAACAAATTATCCGTATCGAAGGCAGGTACAAACAGCCGATAAGAGAGCCACAGAAACCTGTGTTACTGTCGAGTGCCATCCGGTTGTTGCTGATAGCAGCGTTCTTTAAAAAAGTTCTTTATTTCTTGAATATTTATTAATTAAATGTGTATGGTTTCATTTAATTTACGTTTATATGTTTAAAAATGCTTCAAATAGTTGCAAATTTTCTATATTTTTTAATTTGTATCAAATATAAATAAATAAATAAAATAATGTGGTAAATCTGCTGCCAAGATAAAACCAAATCCTCCGCTAGCGCCAACTTTTCAGCCAGATTAAGCTGCTCAGGTATCGAGAAAAGTGGCCACGGAAACAGGGGAAAAGTGGCCAAGGAAAAACGAGAAAATCAGGGGGGGGGGGGGGG
>VNJT01018227.1:0-13106 GCA_008042655.1 Drosophila burlai | reverse complement strand
GGGGGGGGGGGGGGGGGGGGGGAAGTGGCCACGGAAGAGGCAGGGGAAAGTGCGAGGAGCTTAACAAGCGGCAAACAAGCCCCGACCGATGGCAGGAGACATTATTATTATGTGCGTCAAGCTTGGACAAAGGCATTGGGCACCGATATGTGGTATATACACACTCCAGTGTATATATTACATATATATATTGTATATATATTTATACAGACACACATATCAAAAGGGACATGAGGCTGAAGCCTGCATTAAATTATTGATTCGATTTCGCGCGCGATTCGCTTTTATTGTAGCGAACTTTTTGTCTGAATGAATTGTAGCCCGCAGCCGGAAAGTTTGCGGCAGACACTCTGCCACACACACGCCCCGCACACACACTCGCACACTCACCTGTCTGTCAGGCTGTCACGTTGTCCTTCCAATTTCGCAGGGTGCGTGTGCGTGTGCGTGTGCCTGTGCCTGTGTGTGTGTGTAAGTGCCACGCCCAGGAGCAGGAGCAGGAGCAGCATAACAATAACAATAATAACAGACGGCCAAAAAATTTATGTGTGCGTACACAGTCACAAAACAGGTGTTCTTTAAAGGGTAAAATCGAACAAAATTAATCAAGAAATCTCGAACAAGCGCTGAAAAGTATGCTACGATCAAATAGAATGTAAAAGAAATGCTCCCAAGAAAATATAAATTCAAATATTCGCATTATCTTTTTTAATTTTCAATTTCTTCAAAATCGATATTTATCGATACAATTTTTGTGCCAAAACCAAAGTTAAAAAAATATCATAACTAAGCCAAAAAGCATTAATTTCCATTCGGAAAGCTTTACTGTGTCAGTTTTTATTTGCCTTATAAATCTGCTAATTATTTCCAGACATTTAAAAATCCATATAATTAAAATTATATTTTTCGTATTATATTTTTAATAACAACTTGTCAAGTGACAATAACCCATTGAGAGCTTAGAAATAAGCCTACGATATACCGAAAATTCTCACTCAATTCTCCACTAAATGATTAATTTAATTTATCCCCATTTCGCTCAGTGTAGCCATGTGTACGTATACATGTACAATGGCAAACAAGACATAATCAATCACTTAACCCAAAAACGCACACCAAACGTTCGTTTCAATTAAAGTTTCGTTTTCATTCACTTAGCTGGGGTGAAAGTGGGCATACGGAGGGGGAAATTTCCCCTTTCCAATGGGAAATAGGGGAGAAAACTAAGCAAAGTCGAGGAAAATAGGAAAAGCGAAGGCAACAAAATGGCAAAATCATTCAGTGCACTGTGCGAATTTCCTGGCGAGCGAGTGAATGAGGCAGTGAAAGTTCAATGATTCATCATTCAAAGCCTCAATCAATTATATGTATATATTATATACATATAGAATATATATGTGTCGTACATATATTTTGTAGTTTTCTCTCTACTCAGGAAATGTCCAGGCTTTCGTTTACAATTCGCTTCCTTGGCATTCGCTTAACAATTATGCAAACTGCACACGTTTATTCCCACTTGAACGCTTTCTGTGTGCTTTCTGTTACATTATCCACTTTCATTTTCACTTTCACTTGCATTTTAATGCCAAAATTTCCACTCACAAAAAGCCTCAACAATTAGGTATCAATTGTTCAAGGTATATGTTAACTCCTGTGGCAAGTACCTTTATTTATATCTTACCAGGAAATATATCCTACTTGTGGCTTTATAAACTATAATTTCCCAACTCAATTTCCTCAATGTATATATATACATAAATGAACTTATTTTTTACCAAGAATAACGACGAAATAATTTTTGGCGCAACTTTCGTCACACACACAGGAAGTGGGTGGCATTTTCTCGAAGGAAACGGGGACAGTTGGTGGTTGCTTTACGACGGAACCTTTCAATTTCCGTTGGTCTTTTCTGGGAATGGCGGCGACGACGCCTGCATTGCATACTCTATTTTCTTTACTTTCTGTTTTTTTTTTTTTGGTGTGGGGGGGGTGAAATTCCGGGCTGAGGGGCTTTCCCTTTCCTCACAAAATCACAGAATCTGTTGCGTACGCCGCCGCGCCGACTGTTGCTGTAATTGAAGCAATGACGCAAGCGGAACTCGCTAGCAGCGCCATTTCAATGGCTTTCCCCCCCGATTTTTCCCCCGCATTTTCCCTACCCTACCGATCCCAGCGACTTTCCCTTGACTTGCCTTAAAGATTACTCGCTTGAAAGTAATTTGTTTTCATACGACATGGCAGAACAGAAGTCTGTTCGGGACAAGGATAAGGAAAAGTGTAATGCAAAACGGCAGTCCCTTAAATGATGACGGCCATAGATTGGGAGGAGACCCGTGTCTCTGCCCCCGTCCCCCGTCCCCCGATTATCATCATCGACTGCCAATCCTTTTTGCCAGGCCAACAAAAGCACAGGACGTGTATACAAGTATATAGCACAGGTAGCGGCTGAAGGCCAAGGGCCAAGGGCCAAGGCCCTGGTGTTCCGCACATTCAAATCACATTTTGGCGCACATTTAGCATAATTTAGCACTTCATTTGCAAAGCGGGAAAGCCGCGACAGCTGCCTGCGAGAGAGAAGACGAGAGAGGGAAAAGTTTTCCCGGGCCCAAGATGTATGCCACTGACACTGGGCCTGGGCTGTGCAAAGTGATTATGATGCCCCGAGCGACATGTCGCCAGACAGCAGCGCGAGTCTCAGCCCAGAGATGTGACTACACTGGTAATATGGGGAGGTTACAACTAAATAAATTCATCAAAAAATTAGGAATCAAATAAATAAGCGAAATGTATAATATATATATAATGTAGTATAAAAATAACAAAACATTTACCCAATTAGAAGCAAAATGAATCCCTTGCTGCATTGTCATTATGCTAATAAATTATTTCATAAATAATACAATAATAATTAAGAAGTCAACCCCAATTTCTCTCTCTCTCTACCCACCGTCAGGGGCAACAAATTCCAACTGCGATGACACGAATCTCAACATCAAACACACACAAAAGACACACGATTTTCATGCGGTTGGCTGGCTTTTCCTCCTCCCCCCACCTGAGTCTCCATCTCAGTGGGGAAAAGGTGCCGGAAAAGTTTTCGGTTCCACCAGAAATTGAATGATTAAATGTGTGATTTATGTTACACCCATTGATTTCACCTTTTTCCCTCTCGTAGCAGGTAAATTGAATGGAAATGGAAATATAAATAGAAGCGGGAGCTTCTATGATATTTTAGGGGAGTGCCACAGCTCCGAGGGATATAAGTACAGCCGATATCAAGTGGATGATATTATCTTGGCTTATTGTATCGTTTTCATATTATGCACCCGACTAAGAAAAAGGAGACAATAACCAACATTAATATAATCCCCAATATCAACGTTGTGGCAGCTCTAAGGAATATTACTGCCCTCTTTAATCTGTAACATGTCAAGTTTTCAAGGGAAATGTATATGCATAAGTAACTCTAATGATGTATACGTATATATATTTCACAAGTTTAAGGAAAACTTACAGAAAAAAAGAATAATTCCCAAGAGGCTAAGGTATATATATATGTAATTACGAAAATGCTGCCACACTTCAGGGATCCTTATGCCACTTGACTTGGAAAGCCCTCAACTTTTGGATTTTACGTTTTGGTTTTCGTTTTGCTTTTGGCTTTGGCTTTGGCTTTGCTTTTGGCCGCCATTTGCATTTTGGACTCTGGCCAACCACAAAATTGCTGGCCAATGGCTTTTAAGGACGTGTCCTGGCAGCCCTTTGCGGCTTATTGGCCAATTTGCAACTTGATTAACAAAAAGTGCATGAGGTCAGCCGCTGCTGATGATCGTCCTGGCGATCATCATTACGATGCAGCGTCCTCGTCTTCGTCCTCATCCTTTGAAAATCCTCCAGCCAGTGGCACTTGGCGCGGCAGGAAATGGCAGTGTCAACGGAATGACGGCAAATGCCAGCACTTTAAAGGCAATAAACCTTAATTGCTGATTACACACATTCGCACGGAGAGAGAGGAGAACAAAAATATTTCAATAATCCAGCAAGGAGGGGAGTATCTTGTGTCTGCCAAAAGCGGAGTAAATATTTCTTACACATTCTTGGGAATAAACTACGGGCAAAGTGCGGGAAAAGTACAAGAAAACTACACGAAAATTCCTCGAAATTCGGTAGAAACTGAGGCTTTAATATATATACATTTCCCAACTGCTTTTTGGCCACAGGGTATCCCTTGTTCGAGCCGGTGGCCGCCTCTGCCGCCTCGCTTCGAGTAACGCATAATTCGAAAATTGAAATTTCCATCACGTACAGGACGCCGGCAGCATCCACTTGTCAACATGAATTTCCAATTTTCTCTTTTCCCCAGAAAAACAGGCATTGTTCACGGTTTATACGTATTTCGGTGTGTGTGTGTGTGTTTTCTTTTTATTTTTTTCGTTTTTATTTTTGAGGATGAAGCCTCCTCCACTTTCATCTCATAATCTGGCCACAATTGCTTATATCAAGTTGACATCAATATCAAAAACACACATTTAAAGCAGCACAGAGCACAGGTTCTTCTTTATTTTATATTATTTATATAACAAAAAGAGTGTTTTATTTACAACGGACCTCCCACAATAGAGTCACAGCTTGCAAAGATCTCGCAGAGAGTGCTGCTAAAAAGACTCTCTCGTTCGCCACTGCTTGTCATGGCAGGCATAGCATGAAAAAGAGAGCGAGAGAGTGGGATAAAGAGCGTCAGATCTTAGGATGCCAAGACCTCTCTCTCTCTCAGAGAGTTGTGCTAGAGAAACTCTCTCGTTTGTACATGGCAGGCATAGCAAGAAAGCGAGAGAGAGAAGCGGCAGTTAGTTCGCTACCCTGCCAAAGAGCATTCATTATTCGACACAGCTTCGATTCGAATTATTTGTTTATATTCTCGCATTTCACTCTAAACACATTTATGGGCCCGACGGCTTCTTCTCGCTTCCCATTTCCGGGGAAAACAAATCGAATTATTGGACAGTTCCATCGATAGACACAACACGTTTCCAGCCACTGGATTCATCACGTCGAAGGCAAATCAAAACAAATGGCTTGAGAAGTATTTGGGGATAACGCTGCACGATTTGCATACATAATAAAAAATGTATTTAATTAAATTTGAAACTCATACTTAGGACTTTTAACAAATTTTGGACATTTTCCTACAATTCTATAAGTTAATATACATACATATATTTTTTTGGTAACATTTGAAAGGCTTAACCCCAAAATGGGCAACGAGGACGAGCCTCTTGCCGGCTTTAGCCGCTGGCTAAGCGTTCTGTGACCAATTATAATTTACAGCGACTCCCGGCTAAGTGCCCGGGCCCCCCCGTTCGTGGCCCAATTCAGGGACTTTATATACATATATTCCCCGCCTTCTGCTGACACGTCAAACATGGCCTGTGTAGTTTACGGCGCCCAACGCAAATTTCTGGTCTTCATTTTTGATTAAACGCAAACAGGGTGGCACCGAAAAAATTAGTTGGCTTTTATGCAAATGCATGACGGACCAAGGACCAGGGAGCAGGGACCAGGAACCAGGGACCAGGAACCGAGGGACCGAAGCGTCTGGCCTGCCTTTCGCTTTTCCTGGGGCAACATTATTTTTAGCGGCGCTGCCCTATCGCTCCCATCTGCAGGTAACCCCTTGTCAGTCCGGCGGAAAAAGGAGGTCAATCGGAGGGAAAAGCGACCCCCGGTTCTTGCCCCTAATATCTTATCCGCTTTCTGTTATTTGATATTTGCGCTTTAATGAATTTTAATGCCCCCTGCCCGGGCCAGCTTTCATTTCTTTTTACGGACTAGCTGTTCACTTTTTTTCTTCTTCTCCTGGTAAATTATTAATAAGGAAATTTTGTGCTTAGGCTTCAGTTTTTTCGTTATTTTTTTCGGGGAGCCCTGCACAGATTTTAATCGTTTTAAAATGTTGTGTTCTCCTTGACTTGAAGTCAAGGCCACAGCACAGCTACACAGCAACAGATACAGCTACACGGACACACAGATACAGATACAGATACAGATACAGTTACAGTTACAGATACAAATACAAGAGGCACGAGAAAGCGTAGAAAATATCACGCATACGCCGCGTTGAGAGCGAAATTCCTTGGCTGGCAGCGCACACTGTAAATTGTAATCATCAAAGCGTTTTTCTCAGAGCCGCTTGGTGTTACTTCTTACAGTGAGTGTGCCAGTACGAACACACGGAGAGAAAAAACCTAAAAAGAAAACTTAAAACCTGAAAAGTATTTGACAAAAATTAAGGGGAAATTCGGCGAAGGATTTTCTGATTTGTCAGCGGAAGTGGAAGTGGAAGCGTCAACGGAAACGGAAATGAAAACGGCAGCGGCAACGGAAGTGCAAGTGCAAGTGAAAGTGAAAGTGAAGTGGAATGCAAAGGCTTAATGCTATATATGTACATATATACACTCGCACACACACTACGCACACACACACTACGCACACACAATTTGACGCACGCACACTTTCAAAACTCGAAGCTTGTCGGTTGCCCCGAAAATCAGTGGGCGGGCCTCTTCTTCTGTCACGTTGCAGTCGTTTCGCCGTGACATGTGGAAAATGCGGAAAATTGTGAAAATGTGGAAAGGGTTATCGGCACGTTCGCCGCCGAACGACGCCAGACGCTTATTGTAAACAGTTGGCGAAGCTCTCAGGAACTCGTCAGAAGTCGAGTCAGAAGTCATAAAACTGTGATTCAATCTCAGAGATTTCCCAGGGAATACAAATCGAACATAAACCATGGGAAAAAACAAAAAGAAAATATAAAGGAAACTATGTTTTTATTTATATATTTAATCATTGGGGGGGGGGTCCTTGGGGAAATAGTAAATTGGAATGGGAAGGGACTTTAATTTCCTAAAATTTAAATACCTTACAGAAATATTTCACAAATATTCAAAACCAAATAATATACTTTTGTGTTAATTATTTGCTAATTATTTAATACAAAAAATAAACAACAAATTATTGGGGAGGAGGAAGAGCTAGAGGACTAATCCAAACCCCAAACTTTTGTTTGTCTGATTTGCTTTCTTGTTTGTCGCTTGTCGCCTTGATTCCTTTGCATCTTTGCCGGAATTGGTTTCCCTTTGGCCAAACTTTTGTTCTTGTTTCGATTGTGTAGCCGTGTTTATTTACGCTCTCTCTTTCTATCCTTCTCCCCCTCTGACCCATTGTTATTCGTCCTTTTGATAACGGCCAAAGGAGAACTGAAAAAAATATCCTGCAAATGGCAGCTGAAATCAAGATGAAATCGTAGCAGTGAAAAAAAAGGAATCAATACAAAATAGAAAGTAAAAGCAATTTCAACTTGCGGGGCACCGAAACCAATTTCCAACTTGCGTCTGGCAACAATTAATAAGCAAATAAACCAAATAGAAAGCAAACAAATCGTTGGTGAACTGGCTAGAAATGTGCCGATGTATATCGATCGGTAAGCCGATAAGGGATAGGCTGGCAATTAAGTGGAAAAACAAACCCATTCAAATAAGTAGTTTCAAAGAAATGAATTGAGAATTAAATATTAAATATGTATAAATAATTAAATCTATATTTTTTTTATTGAACCGAACATTCAGCAAACCAACAATATCGAAAAACAACTAACAAGATTATCGATTATCGTTATCTATGTAATTTCGATACATTTATACAAATCTGAATTATTTTCATATTGTTTCCTTTATTAAAAAAAAAAATAATTATCTCTTTTATGAATAAAAAAAAAAACAACACCAATTTTCAAACAGGCAACATAAGCTTCCCTAAAGTGTCGATAATTTAAGAGTAACCTTATATGAATATCGAATTTTACGATATACACCGTGTTTTCAACATTACGAACTATTAAAGAATTCGAATAGTATCGTAAATTTTTCCCAGCTGTAAATATACACATATTTTTTGTACGTATGTAGTAAATCCTGGCTATTTGTGTATTTGATATTTGAGGCGATATTTCTTGACCATCTCAGCCTGGCGGCATTGGCGTCCCCCCCGGCCATATGCAGGCCCCGTGTAGGGTTTCCTCCTGTCTCGCCCCCAGTGTCGCCCCGCCCTCTAATGTTGACTCTCTGACCTTATTGTCGCCATTGACATCATTAATGACACCCAAAGTGTCCTCCATTTAGGCCGAACAAGCGTCGCCCGGCATACCGAGGGTAACGCTGGCAAGGCAGACGCGAAAGGCGGCCGAAAAACCAGGGGGCTCGCTTAATACAAAGCAAATAGCCGTGGCTAAAAGGGAAATGCCTGAAAAGTCCCAGCCCAAGCTTAAGCCCAAGCCCGCCCCCCGAAACTGGATGCGCAACAAATTCAAATGGCGAGATAAAGAAAAAATGTCAAGTGTGCTGCTCTGCTGGGTGGGGGAAACACCCAGCTCCGGAAGTGGAGCTGGAAATGGATGGGCAAGTGGCCAAGAGTGACATTTGATAGTAGGTGGGTGGGGGGAGGGCGCAGGAATGCGGATAAGGATAAGGCTGAGACCATATTCGCCAGAAACCCAGCCGAAAACAGCCATAAATTAGACGCTGCGAAATCAAGATTGAATATGCTGTACCTCAAAGAATGATACATGAGCTTTAAGATGCGTAATGCCAAACGATTTGCTGGCACTTGAGTTGGGCGGAGAATTTCAGAAAATATAAATACTTAAATATATACATACATATGTACTTACTAGTAATACTTTTTATTATTTAAAAATTCTGTTGATCAAAGTTTACTATAGATTCGCCTAATACATTGGCACTTTCGTATTCTGATATTCCAACTTTGTACTTTGAAATACTTTGAAATAATATATGTTCAATTTAATTTGAAATACATAATCCCAGATGCAACAGCTGACATGCCAAAGAGCGCCTTTAAACCTCTTTTCCGTTTAAAAATCTCCTGTCCCAGCTTCCCTTTTATTATTTATATTTTTTGCACAATACATATGTCTCCGTCCGACACTGGCCATTACGCTGCGAGTCATTTGTGAAATGTCAGGCCATTGTGCCGGCACTTTATGCTAATGCAATGTTGCGTGATCCTTGAAGGAATCGTCATCGCCGCAGGGAAGGGCCGCTCCGCCCGCTAATGGATTTTCAGGGCGCATCAGAAACATAAAAAACTCTCTCTCCCGACGAAAGCTGGGTAAAAGCAAATCCCGCCCAGTCATGTGGCCCCAACTGCATTGTTGGCCGGGGAATCAAGGCACCAAGGAACCAAGGACCAAGAACCGAGGACCTTGGCCACGGCCACGGCCAGTTTAAGTTGTGTAAGCGGAAATCCTTGCGGCCAGGACGGGCGGCCTGATGAGTGGATGACGCGGCAGGAACTGGGGGCCCAGGATTAGCCACGCTCATAATTAACGGTGAATGGATTAAGGGGGCAAAAACTCAGCCAAAAAGCAGGGATTGACGTCCTGTCATCGAGGCCTTTTTGCCTTCTTTAATACCCGCCTCATTGGTTTCTTGATTGATTGATTTCAATTTTATTTCCCAACTGTCCGCCAGGTATATCTCCTCGCTAAGTGATAGTGTGCCGCGATAAATGGACAGGATTGATTGATAAACACTTGTGCTAAATCGATATTTATCGATGCTATTTCAGTGGAGAAATCAAAGTTAGAAAACTTAACTATAACTATAACAAACTATAATTGGGAAAGGCTTAACCTTTGGGTTAACCGAAAGGCTACGATTTCCGGAAAAAGATACTGAAAATGCGTATGACCAGGTGCACTTCTCCCTGAAGTAGAGATTGATAGCTTTTCAGGGGCTTCTAATATTTCCGGCTTACTAGATAGCACCCATATTTTTATAAAATTTGTTCCTTCAGTTAAAGGAAATTTTGAGAGGCAACAGTACCCAAAGGAGAGCCTCAAATGGTTGGCCATCAATTCTGTTGTTTGTTTTTCACGCTTTTCCTTAATTTTGCTGTATATTTTTCTTTTTTTTCCTGCTGCATGTTGCAGCAGCAGCAGCTGCAACACGAGCTGCGGCGGAAGTTTCCACTGAAAAATGAAGGAAACCGGCTGGTATCTACTGGGGGGATGGCCAGAGAAAGTGGCAATGGGAGTCGGAAAAGTGAGGCGTAAATCCAAATGACCCAAAAATGGGCAGAGGATGCGAGGCTGCGGCTTAACTGGCCTTAAAAAATCAAATATATTGCACATCCGCGGGCGCTGGGCCACGCAATTTACACGCACATCTCTGACCGAACGAACATCCTCCTCCGCAGAGTCGTAACCATAACCTCCGTATGCCCATGCTAGGCCTCCTTCTTCTGCTTATCCTTGTGCTGCTCCTTGTGCTGCTCCTGCTCCTGCTCCTCCTCCTGCTTCTCCTCCTGCGTTGGCCCCTTTCCTGGCCGCAGGAAAAACAGCGCTGGCAAGCGATTTCATTGCCTACTTAGCGGCGCACGCTGCGAGTTATTCAAATTTGAATTAGGCAGGGCCACCGTTTTATGGCACTCAGTGTCTGTGTCTGTGTCTGTCTGCTGTCTTTCCGCGCGTCTCTGCCACGCAAAAATATGCAGCATCTGCGTGGCAAGGAAGGCAAACTTGCGGCATAAAATGTGTGGCACATGTGTGACGGGGAACAGCGAACCGAGAACGGCGAACGGCGAACGGTGAGCGCTCCTTAATTAGATCATAGTTCCCATCTCGGTGCAGGGCAGCGTTTTACTGCCGGCACACAGGAGCAGGAGCCACAGGACCCACAAAACAGAACAGAACACCATCAATGTCAGGCCATCATCATCATCTTCATCATCTGCAAGGCACATGGCGCATGGGACGCACTGTGGGCCAACGGAGTGGGAAAAGTTCGATATCATATACAACAACTTGCCAATTTAATTATTTAATTAACAATTCAATAAAAATGTATTAATTAAAATATTTTGTATCAAAAAAATATGGGATTCAATGTTGAAATATCGAAATTATCGAAAAATAGCATACTTTATGTCAGTTCATCTCCCTGATTTAGCCCCACTGTCCCTTCCATAGAGAGTGTTGTGGGCACATTATTGACTCACGACGATGCGGCGCATCGAATTTCCAACTCAATCATTGGGGGACGAGTGGGGGGAAAGGGAAAGCCTGTGGGAAAAGGCAACTAGGACTGAGGGAGGGGGGAAAACTTTCCCTCTACTTTATGACTGGCAACTCACGCGACGCCAAGCCAACGTTTACGGTATTTGCATTTTAATTGAATTGAACTAAATTATTTTGTTTAGAGTCGAAAGGAATTGCCATCGTCCTTCGTCTGCGCTCCTACGTCTCCGTCTCCGTCTCCGTCTCCGTCTCACAGAAGGCAACAGTTTTTCGCCAAAATGTAAAAGCCACAAGCCGCTAAAAAGTTGAAACTTTGAAAACTTTCGACACACAAGACAGGAGATTTCGCGGGGCAAACGCAAAACTTGCCATAATGGCTTGGGGTCTCTGTGTGATGGGCAAAAAGAGAAATCGAAGCTGAAGCCAAAATAAGACTTAAGAGTCGCCTAAGCCCCTGCCTGTGCCCTTGTGCGGTGATGATTTTATGGGAATTCTTTTGTAATTTAACTTGATAGAAATGCTTATACTACATATTCATTCTTTCCAGATGAGTTCTGCGAGGAGTATCCGCACAACCTGATGCCCACGCCCGGCTACTGGATCGAGTGCTCTCGCCAGAAGATCACCATGCCCACCCCGCACACCATTTGGGATGAAAGCGACTCGGAGCACGAGGACATACGGGCGGGCAGTGCCAGCGATGCGTACTTGGAGCGCGAGTGCAGCGATCTGTACGAGGACGATGAGGACTCCGAGGCCACGCCCAGGTGAGGAGGAAACATCGTAGTAGTAGAGGTTATATTACTTAAATATTATTCCTGGTTTTCAGTCCGCGCAAAAAGACAACCATTGAGGAGCAGTGGGACCAGCAGGGCGCCTTCGAACTGATCTCCGTGGAGCAGGAGACGTACGAGAAGTATTTTTATGGCACCGAGCATTGGAATTACTTCACCAGCGACGAGGACCTGGGCCCGGTCATTCTGTCCATCAAGCAGGAGACGCTCAATGGACGGGACCAGTTCCGCATCCTGGTGCGTGCTGGCTCCTACACAGTGCATGGACTGATACCGGCGTCCTGTGTGTTTGCCGATAGGTAAAACCATAATTCAATCCCTAAATATAATATAATACATACGTACATTTTGCAGATATAATCGCGAGGAGGTAGTTAGATCTTTAGGTAAAGAAGTTAATTTAAATCCACCTTTAACGTTAGGACAATTACCCGACACGCCAGAGGAATTATTAAAGTTAGATCAGGTGAGTGGCCGCGAAAGATATATACTCTGGGTTGGATATATATACATATACTCCCTGGATCTCCCTAGGTTTTTATAAAATCAGAGTTAAAAGTTGGCGTCATATTTGTCAAAGAGGATCAGTATACCGAAGAGCAAATTCTGGACAATAATGAAAATTCACCGCTCTTCGACGAGTTCCTCACTCTGCTGGGCGATCGCGTCCGGCTGCGCGGCTTTGACAAATACAAAGGTGGCCTTGACACGGTGCACGACCTCACAGGTAAGCATATACATGGGGCGTTCCACGCAAAATTTGCCACTAAAATTTTTTTTTGCTTCTTATATTTTTTTTTCGGTTTATTGCTTGAAAATATTCGATACGTATTTTTTTATTTCAATCTGATACTTGGAATTTCCGAGAAATAATTTTCTAAAGTTTCCCGTTTTTAAAAAAGATACTTTTTTCAACCGCATATACTGAGAAAACTAATGAAGATACAACAATTTGTCCAAGACATGAAACGTGCGCCCTTTCCTTAGCTTTCCAATAAGTTAAACTAAAAAAAAAAAAAATTTTTTTTTAATGAAAAAAAATTAATATTTAACAAAAAATTAAAAAAAATTCAAATTTGGACATAATTTTTTTTTAATTTTTTATTTTTAAAATGTAGCCTTAAGGCTTCTTTAAATCCTGCGAAAATTTCAGAGTGGAGAAATGAATACTTTGGGAGTAGTGAATTTTTGAATCACCGCTCGCATGGTCGGAGCCT
>VNJT01018226.1:0-13077 GCA_008042655.1 Drosophila burlai | reverse complement strand
ATCATTTTATCTTATAATATTTATCATATCAAAAGTTAAAAGTTTACCTTCTAGATGTATCCGTAAGTAGGAGTAAGTACATTATAGACCCTATGACTTTATTTAAAGCTTATTTATATTTATTTCAGACACATCGGCTATCCTATTCTTTATCCTATCTTTATCCTATCATTTTATCTTATAATATTTATCATATCAAAAGTTAAAAGTTTACCTTCTAGATGTATCCGTAAGTAGGAGTAAGTACATTATAGACCCTATGACTTTATTTAAAGCTTATTTATATTTATTTCAGACACATCGGCTATCCTATTCTTTATCCTATCTTTATCCTATCATTTTATCTTATAATATTTATCATATCAAAAGTTAAAAGTTTACCTTCTAGATGTATCCGTAAGTAGGAGTAAGTACATTATAGACCCTATGACTTTATTTAAAGCTTATTTATATTTATTTCAGACACATCGGCTATCCTATTCTTTATCCTATCTTTATCCTATCATTTTATCTTATAATATTTATCATATCAAAAGTTAAAAGTTTACCTTCTAGATGTATCCGTAAGTAGGAGTAAGTACATTATAGACCCTATGACTTTATTTAAAGCTTATTTATATTTATTTCAGACACATCGGCTATCCTATTCTTTATCCTATCTTTATCCTATCATTTTATCTTATAATATTTATCATATCAAAAGTTAAAAGTTTACCTTCTAGATGTATCCGTAAGTAGGAGTAAGTACATTATAGACCCTATGACTTTATTTAAAGCTTATTTATATTTATTTCAGACACATCGGCTATCCTATTCTTTGTTAGTTAAAAGTCGGGCCATTTTGGGGAAGCAGCTCGGCTGTAAACACGTTTCGCGGAAACAATCATGCTTGCAATAGTTTCCTGCCTGATTGTAAAGCGATTATCTGCGCTATATGTATGGCTTAAATGTGTGCGGGTCCGGCCGGAGTCCTTGCTGCTCCGACTGCCAGACCGAGGGACCCAGGCAGCGAGACTCCTGGTCAGGATCCAGCTTGCCGGCTCCTGTTCTTCGGCGTTCCCTTTCACGGGCCAAGGGATGTGCAGCCTGTGGCACACATGACTTCCGTCTGATGGAAAATAAAGAAAAGGAATTGAGTGCAGGACAACGGCAGCGCCGGGCCTGGAGTGGAGTGGACGAGGGCTGAAGGAAGCCGGCGGACAGGAGCATCCTAGAATGCCACTGATTAAAGTCAGACGGGGGAAGAAGCTCAGAGACGGAAAAAATGAGGAAACACGGTAAGCGACTAAAATAGCTTTGGTATTGGTTTACTTTGCCTGCACCTATAAAGTAAATAAGGAATTCGAGATGCAGCCGGCACTGAAAGGAGCTAAAGCTGCTAAAGGAGCTGAAGTACCCGATGCCGGTGCTGGTGCCGTAGCCGTAGCCGTAGCGGCTAAAAAGGCATTAAAGGATTACGTAGTTTGGAGTTTACTATAATAGGGACATTGGCAACCTGCAATCTATATCCTCCTCTTGCCGCCGGGCGGAATTTCTAAGCTGGATATTGAACCGAGGGACAAAGGGAAATTAAAAACGATGCGAACATAAGGAATTTGAAATAGGGAAAGGTCTTGTCAACGTATTAAATGTCTTTATAAATAAATTACAGGTATTTTTAAAGGCAGCTTTTCAACTTTCGTTTTTATATTTTCAAAGTATTTAGGAATAAAATATCTGTAACCAGAACTTGTTGCGCTTCATTCATTTCCCGTTTCAGGTTCTGTTTATCTCTGCGAACTCTTCAACAATCAATCAATTTCCCCTCCATAATTGTTTATCGTTATCCACTTATCTGGAGCTCCAAGCCACCTTTTCGACTGACTATCAGACAAATAAAACTTCAATTAATTGAATATCAGAAAGTAAAATGCACACACAATTCCGGCCAAACAATTCCTGCTGCCGGCTGCCAGGCGCCGCCATTCGAGCGAGTGAGTCGTGAACATTAAGCCGACCGGAATTCGTCATGCAGGACATGACTCTGTCCAGCAATCCGCTCCAGACAAAGTATAAAGTGATAAGACCCAGAGCCCGCGGGGCCGGGGATTCCGGCGAAGGCACCGACAAGGCAGGAAACAGGCTATTCGAGCCACATAAAAGTTTTTACCAGCCCAAAGAAATGGAGGGTCCTCCGCGGCTATGGTGTTACAGAGATGATAGAAAAAGTCTTGTAAATATTAAAACGATATATCGTATCAGAATAAATAGGTTATCTCTCAAAACTAACTTAAATTTACTAATCGATAAAGTATTTCTAATTATAATTTTTCGGAGTTCAAGTGGGAGAAGTTAATACTGACTTCTTAGTGTACATATAAGGAAGCATTAAAGGAAATAATTAAATTGATACATTCAACGAAACAGACAAGATCTTCACTTGAATGAAAGGCTTACATATTTGTACATAAACAAATATATTATATTATGAATTGTCCCTTGTCATATTCGATTTCTACTCGATATACTCACATCCCTAGTGGGTGTGCATGCGAGGGACTTTTATTTGGCCGCAGCTAATTGTTTTTCGTTACGCTACGCATACCAATGCATTTAGCCATCGAGCAGGACCATAACTCTCGAGTGTTTTATGGCCTCACGCACGGCAGGATCAGGACAATATCTTACCGCCGCACACACACACCGCACACAATATCCTTCCTTGCCCACACCCACACCCACACACTTGAGCCATAAAGTAAACCATACACAGGAATCCAAGTACTTGGAAATTTATTAATGCCTCGGTCGCCAGCGATAACTGCGATGCCAATTCCACTTTCGGCTCCACTTTCCAATCAGAAATCAATCTGTCAGAAGCTTAAAATCTCATTTAACGCTCTCCGTGGTTCATTGCCGGTTTAATTGGCTTCCGGTAGCAGTTTGTGAGTTGTGAGTGAAACCAAAACACAATTTAATTAATCGAATTCGAGCGGCAGGAAGCAGCTATTGGCAGAGGCAGTGGGGCAGCTCGGCTCCTGGGAGTTATCTAAAGACAATAGATGACATAATTCACATGTCTTTGTGTGGGCCATTGTCCATTACTGGCTGCTGCATGCCTCGTTTACTTTGGCTTCGCTACCATTCTTTTCGGGCTCCTTTGTCTGCTTTTTTTTCTCGCTTTTTCGACTTTTCCGGCTTTTCCCCGCTGCCCCACCATAGCACAAAAATGTCTGTGAAATGAGCCGTAATAAGCTGAAAATGCCTTATGGTTTCGGTCGCTGCTCTCGGGCGAGGATGAGTAATTTGCTTTGTGTGGCTTATTATGAGGTTAACGGAAATTAACTTTGTCAAGTTGCGCAGTAAATTAAGTTACTTTGCTAAATTATTATTATTAACAGAAGGCCCAATGATTTGTTATATTTTAAAGTAAAATAAACATCGTTTAAGGAAATCGTTTCTAGCAGGTATTTCATTTCCCGATCTTTTATTTATAAATACTTATTTCGTTTTCCTGTCCGACCTCAGTTGCTGCTTACCGCAGGATTCCATTTCCTTTTAATTGGTTATTATAATTATTTTAAACGAACATTTACCAACTAAACTTTCCTTTGCCAGCGTTTAATTGTTGGCGTAAAAACTTTATTGCAATGTTAATTGTGCAAATTATGCTGCAAAAAGGAACTCGGTAACAACACACACACACCAAGCCCTACTAGAACACACACACACACACAGAGGAGACATATGTATGTGTTTGCCGCAACAAACCCTAAACAAAGGAAAATGGCAAAATGCAGAACATCGCAACAACAAGGATCCTGCAATCCTGGCAACAGTAAAAACCACATGCCAACACTTAATGCCCACCACGTTGGGCTCGGACAGGCGCCGGGGTCCAGGATCTGGCTCATATTATGCTTAATTATAAGCGTATATATGCACAAAAGGCTGTCCCGCTGGCCAACAAACAGTGTGGGCATAGCTGACCTCGCATAGGTCATATTACACGCCAGTCTGGCCAATTTCCACAAACACAAGCTGGCCTCACGAAGGAGCAGAGACGATGGACGGGCAGGACGGGTCCTGTATCTGGTCCTGTTGTGCGACTGCATTGGCCAAAAGTTTGGCACGCCGAAAACTTTCTGCTTGCCTTGCAGAAAGTCGCCAGTAACGGGCCCAAAATCAGAAACAGGATCGCGGCCAGGACTTCAGGGATGTCTTCGACATTCCCGCAGGAAGTTTTGCGGCTTGGCGACCCTTTGGTGCCCCGAAGTGAGTCTAGGTTCTAGATTTCGGCGCATTCTTAACTGCGTGAAAGTGCAGCCGCCGAGCAAACATCAAAACGCAATTAATGGTTGCTTGCTGATATTACACAATTATTGTAGCAGAGTCAGGCCAATTTACTCCTTTATGTTCTGGATTCATTCTATTTTTTAAGAGTGTTTTTGCCAACTCTAAGTTTTGTTAGTTTAATGACATGTTTAGCAAAGATTATTTATACAGCTATTCCTAAGCGTCCACGAAATTCTCATCAGTATATTTCTAAGGTTGCACTTGTATGATGTTGTAAATTTTCTGATAAATACTCTAATTTAGAAAAATTAGAAAACAATAAATGGAAATTTTCTCAATTATTCCTAGTGTTAAAATAAATTTTAAAATCCCGCCAGGTGCAAGCATCTATGGATCATTACAACTATATAATAATATCTTGGTTGTTTTCCATTTCCCAAACTTAGTTGCCAATCACAATTAATTTATTGTGAGCAAATTGAGGCTGTTTCCCACGGGACCCTTTGTGCATATGTCGAATATTTTATGACGACACCATTAAAGTTCATTACCGAAGATTTCCCGCATTGTCTGCATTGTCATTTTGTTGCAGCATGCAAATATATCAAAACTTTAGTCTGTGTGTCTATGCTCGAGTTGAGTCGTCGCCAGGACGCCAGGACGCCAGACGGCAGGCCCAACTCCTCGATTCTCCGCTCCTTTGCCAATGCCGAAGATTTATTATTTATCAGTGCAGAATGTGAAACTACTTGGCTCCGCTGTTCCCCGGGCTCAGTCATGTGAGCAGCATAAGATTCCTTGGACACATACGCACATACCGTAGGTACTTACTAGGGGCGTGTGTGTGTGGGGTCCTGCAGACTCTGCTTACATCCTTTTGCTGCAAATCTATATGCATTGTCTCTAGCCGAACATGCAGATTGTTTACTGATTTTATTTTGTTGTTATTTTCTTCCTGCAGTTGCTCGAACTCGCAACGAGAATTGCCTTGATTTTGTTTCTCCCCCAACGGGGCAGCTTGTCGGTGTGGGAAAGAGTTGATAGATGGAAATGATGGCATTAAATAGATGAAGAAGTCTTCCTTTTCAGGCCAAGGCAATCGAAGGAGCGGCGTCCCACAATATTATTTCAGTATCTTTCCAAGGAGCCACTCTCAAACAAAGGACTTCTACATTCTTTTCGACTTTCACATGCCCATATCGTTGCTCTGCCATTCTCTAAACAATTCAATTACTGGTATAAACAGCAAATAAAAAGGAAAATAATAGCTGTAAAAGTTTCGGTTGCCGGAAGCGGCAGGAGGAACTAAATGAAATGAAAATGAAAACCAGACACGCAGGCAGAAAGCTGAAAATTATCTGTACATTTCGTGCAAATGAAAGCAGAAAATTCATTTTTGCCGCAGTCAGCTGACGGTATCTTCGTCCTCCTCCTGCCTCCTCCTGCTGCTGCTCCTTGCTCCCTTATTCCAGCCTTTGCTTGGCTGCATTTAACTAATTGCGATAATTAATTAGGACTAACAACTGGAGTTGGGTAAAACTGCAAACTGCAGCACGGATAACACAACAACACCAGGAACCATAAAAACATCGCCAAGGAAAGCACTGGGCACGCAAAGAACGCCTATACGGAGGACCGCAGTCCTGGCCCGAGATACATATGTACGGATGTGCTAAGCGACGGGGATTACCAAATTGATATAGAAAGTGTACCTCCTGGGGCCTTATGCGTTATGGAGTTAATGGCTTTGCTTGGCTTCCGACACGAGATTTGCTTTCATGTCTGAGCGAGATTGAGTTCGTTCTGAAATAGTAATAGGGTTTACTAACTAAAACGACAGACAGCAAACATTTAATAATATCTCTGGCATTCCCAAAACATTTCCATAAATGAATACAACAACTCATTAAATTTTAAAATTTAAATCTGCCGAGTTGATTGTTTTGAGTTCTAACAAAGTTTAGGCCTTACGAAGTTTAGGCAATTCACACAGTAAAATTGGTTGGATTTATAAAAAAATCATATTTATTAATTAATTTAATTATTTAATTCATTCAATAAAATCATACATATATGTATTATTGATCACATTTTTTATTTTATACGAATGTATATAGATGATCGACAATTATAGATATTTTCTGACATTCCTATTCGGCGGATCAGATTGCTAACCTCTTAGGTCTGTTCCATCTGCAATCTACAAAAACCCAACATATGGGTCAGATTTTGGCGGCTTTCAAATTAATTTCGTTTCATGAATTAATGAAGTTTCCGCGGGTCTTTTCTCGCCCCCTGTTTCGCATTTGGCACCCTTACTCCAGTTATGAACAAGTTTGCTTCGCTTTGGCCAGGCATAAAAAAGCCGCTACTTGTTTACTCGATGCCGTCTTTTCCACTTCAACACTTGGGTGAGTAGATTGGAAGCCCAAGGGAGGAATAGACACGGTGGGTGGAAAACCCTTTTTCGACTTACAGTTTTTGCATAACAAAGCGGCAAACAGAGAGACTGGGAAGGAGTCTGGAAGGACGTGGCGTTGCAATTTATTTAATAAAAAACGCGATGTCGACGACCCCCGCAATTGAAACTTTTTCAACCGCGAAATACTAAAGCATACTTCTAGGCAATAACGTAATTCAAATGCCCCGTAGACGACACCAGCAAACTTTGCACATTTTTTCCCAAAAGACGGAGCCGGGGAGAGCGAACGCAGCTGAAAACTGAATCTGAACACACTCGCACAGGCGGGTGAAAAGTTTTTCCAAAAATGGCGTAAATTGCTGGGTCCCCAGAAGCAGAAACAGCAACAGAAACATAACCCGAACCCGAACCCTTTTGCCACCACAAACAATCCGACCCGACCACTTTTTTGGGTAAATAGTGAGGAACCGAGGGTGACCAAGTGGGAAAGTCAAAGCCTTGCGCGGCATTTACTAAAATATTCATGGCCTGGTGCGTCGACACCCCGTCACCGATGGGCGGATGGCGATGGGGGTCGCAGGAGGTCCGAGGTCGACTGCTAACTGGCCTTTGGACTTGAATTGGTTTCGTCGCCGCTCGTCTGCATTTTGCTCTTTTTGTTTATGACACGAATGAGCGAAGTTTTTGATATTTGTTGATTGCTTTTTTCGGCTCTGATTGTGGGCGCTGAGTGGGCAATGTGATGATGAAGTGGGCGCGGTCAGTTGGGGCGAAACAAATCCATTTGCATTCTGATTTCCCTCTGCCGCATGCAGCCTGCCGCCTGCCGCCTCCATTATGAATAATTGTTTAATTGTCTTGTCAGAAGCGACGCGTTGAGAGCCGAGCATGGCATTTCCAAACAAGATAAAAGTATTTTAATTTAAAGTTTTGCCGTTGTGGTTAACAGCATGTATTTAGTTTGTTTGTTTGCCAACCATTTGTCTTGCCAGACATTTGGTATTAGATTGCTAATCTGACAACAATTAAAATTTGTTTAATGCTCGCTCCTTGGCCTTATTTATGACTCTGGTTAATAGGTTTATTTTTGAATGCACATGCATTATAATTCGAAATTTAAAATGCAAATTGGAAAATTTACTTAAAGTTCTATTCCAGCCATATTCCTCTAATGACATATCCCGATAAACCCTTTACTCTCTGCCCTCCATTAGCGGGAAATTCCGTTCAATCAAAACACTTTTGTTTTGCATTTTTCCCGCTTAAAGAAATAAACAGAGACATCTGCAAATGTTTTCATTGCGAGCTCCGTGGGAATGCGATGATGCTGAATAACTGATTTTTCTTCGAGGAAAATTCTTTTGCTTATCTTGGGTATGCATAATGTAGGGGACGAGCATTTTTAAGAGATAAAGTTGTAACTACTGAAGAGGAAGTACATTAGGTTCGACATTAAAGTGTTTTTGCATTAGTTTTAATGTACATAAACGGCACTATTTACTCAGCAATTAGCATCAGAAATAAGAGAAGGAAAATGTACAGGTGAAATTTAGGTGCAATTTTAATTTTATAATATTTCTTAACTATTTTGTAAAACATATTAATTTTTAAGCAAATAAAGTTCTAGAAAATTACTAGTTAATAATAAATAATAAATTATACAATACAATACATTTAATTTATTAGCTGGAAATTTGAATTGGTTTGTTGTCCAATGCTGATTTTAAGTAATTGCGTATTCCTCAACTCAACCATAATCGCCTGAGAGGTGGCCTCAGAAGCAATTTGTCCGTCACCATGCCATAAACTGGCCGGGTAGAATTTTGTAATAGCCCCGATAACAATGGCTTGGCACGTCAACACGAGGACTCCTTGAATGACAGCCAAGGATGTCGGCGGTCGGAGGAGAGAGTATTCGGTGAGAAAGAGGATCCCGGCGTGACCCAGAGATAGCGGAGGATAGCTGGCAGGTTGGATTAACCCCGTTCTCGGGGCCGAAGTCACTGGCAGGCAGGACACTTGAATGGCAGTTCGAGCAAGTTGAGGTTGCCTGCCGAGGCGGCTGTGCCGGCCATAAGGACGCGCCCCTTCAAGGCCGTAACGGCAAATGGCCAAGCAAAATGGATGTCAACAGCAGGTGCTCCTGTTCCTGCGGTAGCCCGTCATTTGCATTTTCCTTTTTTTCTTTATCATTCATTCATTCATCGGAGCAAATTTAGATGACGCTATTTGTGGTAAATATTTGATCGATCATTGTTATTTATATAAACCGATTAGTGGTTGCGTGTATTTTTACCGACATGTGCTGCAAAAACTCGCACATTCTGTCACAAACAATTCGTGAAAAAGTGTATATAAATAGTTGCAGCATTCCGGTCCCAACCCGCCGATGAAAATTGATTGACGCGAACATAAAAAATAAATACTCACCTGGCCGCCACCGGAAATGACCAAAAAGGGCAAGCGGAAGGGGCAGGTGAATGGATTGGTTATGTTGATGGAATAAAGGCTCTGTTTCAGCTATTGGCGCTGTTGTTGTCATTAATGCTCGATTCTTGTTGTTTCTGCCGCACTTTATTGACGTTTTCGGGTTCGTTTTGGCCCTTGATTACGATTCGCTTCCGGCAGTCATTAATTTTTATTTAGCACATTTTCGGACCGACCAAAAAGAGCGCAGGAGAATGTGCGCGAAAAACGAGGCGGCAGCGGGAAAATCGAACAGGTACGGAAAATGGCACAAGGACCTGCCGGGAGTCGAGAGACGGAGAATATGAATAAATTATGGCTACATGTGGGCGTTTTGGGAGAGACGGAAACGGAAAGTGTGTTAATTTCCGACAGCGAAATGTTTACGCTTCTGATGGACGTGGACTGCAATTGATTTCAATGCGCTGACAGAAGGTGAAAAAATCTTTGTTGCTCAATAAGTGCAGGTGGCCGGGGGCGACCCGAGTTGAAGAGAACAAATATACATTTTTTATATATACTTACATGTATGCGCAAGAATTTTTAAAACGAAACAAAATATGAGGTGGTCAAATCGATCGATTACAAATAAATATTAAACATTAAATTCAGATCCCCTATAAAAGCAGAATTGGTTTAAACGTTGAAATTTGTTTATCAGTGTTAAAATATTAATATTATTCGATAATAAAAAAAGTAATGGAAGTTGATATTTGTTATATGTCCAAGTTTGCAAATAAATTTTTAAAACGAAACAAAAATCTGAAGTGCAAAACCTGAAGTTATTTAAATATTAAGCGTTAAAAACCGAAATATAGTTGTGTTTTGTGGAAATACAAATTGTATCATGCATGATAAATTGTGTCATGTATGATACAATTTCTGCAGAAATTGTTAAAACAAATAAACTTTAAGGGTGTCTAAAAGCTTGAAATGAAATACGTTTGGACCCAAAGTTTGGTTTAAATCCACTGCAATTTTTGTGGCAATTCTTTTAAATTTAATATATATATAAACCCATAGTTCAGCTCATTTTCTGCTTTCAGTAAAGAAACAATTAAGGTCAACGACTTACGAATTTGAACGCAGCTATAACAGTTTTCAAATTAAATATGAAAACTCATTACTTTAGTAGTTGAAAACATAAACAATTAACTCTTTAATGTCATTACTAAAGTAAAAACTCTCAATGGTAATGAGAAAAGAAATAATTTCATTCATTACTTCAACTGAATTGGTATAAGTTTACTACACTTACATTTTTACTGCCGTCAAACTCAATAAGAATGCATTCTCGCTGCACCAAAGAACGCCTCATTTATTATTCATTCAATATTAATTCAAGCATTTAAAATTCCCGCTCCCCCTCAACAGCATAAAGTATTCCATTAAAAATGCTTTCGCATTAACCAAACGCCCATATCCTGTAGAGCTATCATTGCCCGATTTATTGTCACCAAGGGCACTGTTGGGCCACCCGTCCTTCACTCATTCGGTCACTGCAGTGACAAAGGCTGCAGCGAGCGAACACCTCAGATGTCCGCAGGTGAACTTCATTTGCATATGTGTCGGCCTTGTTCGACCGTTTTTTTCCCTTCACCGTTCTCCAAGCCCTTTCCCGGACCGACATTTTCATTCCTTCTGCTGGCGATTGTGGGGCGTTAGCACCGCGGGGCCTTTGTGTCCGCACGCCCCTTGCTGTTTAAAGTTTTGCGCCCAACCTCTGTCTCGATTTTCCTCACAACATGTAAAATGCATTCGAGCATTCGAACGCGTAGGCGTTTCCTTGGCAATGCGTAGTTACAGCAAAATGCATGTGCATGGGAAAATTATTGAATTCTTTATTACGTGCAGCAGTAATTAAATGGGCTTTTAATAATTGAGCTGAGTGAACTGAACTGGAGTAAGTGCATTTATTTTGCAAACAATTTTTGTTATTATTTCGCTTGAAAAATTCATTGTTGGCTTTGCAGTTGATTTGAAAAGAGATCTAAAAGTACATATATAAAATAAGTAACTTCTTTAGAAAGCTAATGACTTTTAGGAGTATAGTTATAAATAACATAAGCCTGATATTAGTTTTATATAAGGTACAGAAGTGTGCATTATAAATTCTTTAATTTCTTAAATCTAGCAGACTCTTCGATTTTGTTTATATTTATTTTTTAACTATATAATTATGATGTATAGAAATTATATAATGTAGTAGCCCTAAGCATATATTTATTGTACATACACACACACTTTTATAGTAGCCCTAAGCATTTCTGTTTTGTATGTATTCACACACATTTATAGTAGCCCTAAGCAACCCTGTGATATATTTGTAGAGATACACACAAACGATCGAAGAAACGAGAGAGTAAAAAAGAGAAGTAAAATAAATGAGAGTCAGTCTTGCGAGTGATCTCGAACTAAACGGACGTATTTCACTGCTACAATAATTATATTGAGGAAAAAAAAGGATTTCCTACATATTATTTTATCAACAGTTTTATTTAATAAAATTATAAAAAAGGTACTATAAGAAATACTCATTTTGATATGATGCTTATGTGAGAATATACAGTTTAGATTTAAGTATTTTCTTGCTTCCCATTTTAATTCCGACTGCCATAAAATGGGTCCTAAAACACTATCCAGCAACAGGTTGACCAAGTTGGAAGCTAGGGGGCTAAAAACAAAACGGCTAAATTCACAGCCAGAGCCTTCTGGCGGCCAACGGATGTTAGTCCTCGCAACACCACTTTACGACTAGCACACACACACATACTCTCACACACTCTCCCCCACACGGCTACAGCACACGCACTTAGGCCGCCGTTTCCGTTTCCGCTCACTTAATGTTTCATTTTGTTGCTGTTGGCCGAAACCGAGAACCGCCGCCTGTCACTCAGCCGACCTGTGTGCGTGCGTGTTTGTGGGCCAAGTTAATGTCCAACATGCTTGTCCATATGTCAGTTAGTATGTGTGTGTGGGCCATGTGTTGGACGCCGAGACAAAATGGCTTAAGTAGTCACTTTTTGTGCTTATGCCTGGACTTTGGTTTAATTAATTACAAGATTAATGTGACTGCACAATGTGTGTGAGTGGTTCAGGCAATTGCTAACCATACTGTGCTCCACGTTGAATTGGGCTCTGGACCTGGAGCGTGGGACGTTGGTTGTTGGCCGTTGGACATTTGGCAAACTGCGTGTGACGGCGTCGTAGATGAGTTCATACTACACAGCATCGGCCAAGTAATTACATTCACACCCCACACATTTGTCATTAACGATCCGGCTACGGTGTGAGAGGAGGTAGTGCCTGCGAGACGCTGAGAAATGTCTCCATAAATGTTTATGAACGAAGAGAAATTTGTGGAAATTTTGTGAAAGCCTTGGCACTACCTCATACAAATAATTATATGTGCATCATATTTTTTTGAAATAACAGGAATAAACAATTTTTAAAAATTTTTTTCGGTATGAACGTTTATTGTTATTACAACTTAAGATATAAAAAACAAAAAATTAACGAATTTGAAATTTACTTATAACTAAAAAATAACATTTAATATTATCTGCATAGTAAATAATTATATGTTCATTTTTGTTTTTCTATTAATTTAAATTAATAGAATAATTGAAAAAAAGTTATTATTATGTATTAATAGTTAATACTTTTATCGTTATTTTCTAAAACTAAATTAAGCCGTTTTGGTATAGAAATAACTGAAGATTGTAGTGTTGCATGTCAATATTCGGTCTATGGCTGATTTGAGGTCACGAACTGTCTCAAACTGTCTGCCGTTTTAAAAGACACGAGTAGAGAGGATCCCCATAGATTCTCGATAGGATTAAGGTCGGGGCTCAAAGCTGGCCGTTCTAAAACTGGAATTTTTTATCTTTAAAAAAGTTGTTGGTGACCTGTAC